>PVJO010014153.1:0-38547 GCA_004026905.1 Hystrix cristata
TAAGTTGGATCCAGTGCAGCATCCATCATATTTGAGAATGTTTAATCAGGAGCCATTTTAGGAAAGGGTTAAATGTTTAAGGCTGAGCTACACACTACAGGGTTTCTGGGGTCACTCTACCACAACAACTGCATGGGAGATGGCCATAAGAGATAGTCACAGAGAGAGCACAGGCCCTCTAGAAGTTTAAGCTCAAGTAAGGACACAGGGGTCCCACCCTCTGTGGGAAGAAGCCAGGCCAGTTGTGTGCGGTTTTGGATGAGGCTGGGTCTGAAAGTTCTGGAATTAAGTCCAGCAGACTACTTGAACCTCTGCTCCACTGTCTACATCCAACACAGAGATCAGTGGTCTGTTTGTTTTACCCCATCTGCTAACATGATCAGGGATACACCTCAGCCTAGACAGTTGCCACAGCCTGGGGTCTATGACAGAAGGCCCTCTGGAGCAGGGTAAGCACCTCACAAACCACACCCAGCAGGGAAAGGCCAGGCAGTACTCAGCATTCACAAAGAAAAATGTGAGTGTGGAAACAAAGGAGAATTTAGAGGTGACTCAATGTCCCTCCCTCATACCTGGTGGACTCCAATACTACAAACCCTAAAAAGAAACCACTCATTCAAAAACATGGGGGAATTTTTTGGACTCAATTTCTCTTTTTCCTTATTGGTTTTTTGGGGTTTTAGGTTTTTTTTCTTTAATTCTTGATTGTTCTTTTCTGTTATTTTTATCTAATATTTTAAATTTTCTTTTACTCTTAACAGAATCTTTATCTCACTTTTCTTTCATCTACTTTATCTATTTTTCAAATTTTACTTCTTTATTTTCCTCTCCCTCTCCTTCATCTTTACTGGTATTACTATTAGGTTTTATTAATCTTTAGATATTCAGTTGACTCTATACACAATGGAGTATTACTCTATCATAAAGGAAGATAAACTTGGGTCATTTGTAGGAAAATGGATACACTTTAGGACCACAATGTTAAGTGAAATAAATCAGACACACAAGTTTAAATACTGAATAGTTTCTCTTATATGAGAAACCCAAAATATAAATGAAGAGCAAAATTAAAGATGGATAACAGAAAACAGGGAGATAGATCTTTTGCAAAAGAGAAGGGGAGCAGGAGGGATAGGAGGAGAAGGGGATGAGAAAATGAATTAAGATGTGTTATGTACATGTACCAAGTGCTCATGAGGAATACAATCACTATGTACTATAAATGTGTACTAACAAAAAAATTAATTGGAAAAAGAAAATATAAAGGAATACTCTAAGAACTAATAAATTTAACACACGTACAGAGTTTTAATATACAAAATTAATTATATATCTATATACTAACAATCCAAAAATTAAGAAAACAGTTCTGCATACAATATAAAAAACAAATGACTCAGAAATATATTTAACAAAATAAGTTAGGATTTACATACTGTTGTGAAAAACACAACTAAAAAAAGTTAGATTTTGTAAATAAGGAAAGGAAGAGGGGTTGAAGAGAAGGGAAGGGAATAGGGAAAAAAAGAAGAATCAAGATATATCATTTTGGGATTGGGGATTTAGCTCAGGGGTAGAGCACTTGCCTACCAAGTGCAGGGCCCTGACTTCGATCCCCAGCACTCCCCCACAAAAAGATGTATCATGTACTGGTACAAATTCTTTATGGTGAATGTTATCATTATGTATATATAAAATGTATCAATAAAATTAATCTTTAAAAAAATTTTAAAAATTAGAACTAAATAAATAGAGGCATTGAATATCTAAAAGACTCAATACTGCCAAATTAATAAATTCAATGCGATCCCTATCAAAATCTCAGTAGGCTTTTTGTAGAAATTGACAGATTAATTCTAAAACTTATGTGAAAATTCAAAGGATCTGTTTTCAAAAACTATTTTGAAAAATACAAGGTTGAAATACCAATACTGTCTGACTTCAAAGATACTATTTAACCCCAAAATCAAGTAATCAAGAACAAATGAATGGAAAGTAATTGGAAGTTTTTTTAAGAAAAAAGGCGGGGGAGAAATCCTCTTCATATTATGTGGTCAATTTTTTTTTTAATTGTGTGGTCAATTTTTACCAAAGGCACCAAGAAAATTCAGTGGGGAAGGACAGTATTTTCAACAAATGATGCTGGGACAACTGCATAGAAATGCCTTGGTTTCTCTGCTATCACCACCCAAAAAAAGGAACTTACACCTTACCTACCATAATTAACTAAAAAAGAAGAGTACACCTAAAAGTAAGAATTACAACTACAAAACCACTAGGAGAACAAACAAAATTCTCATGACCTTGGGTTAGACTAAGTCCTCTTATATGATTCTAAAAGTATAATCCATTAAAGAAAATAAATGGGAGCATTTCACTTTTTTTTTTGGTGCCAGGGATTGAACTCGGGGCCTTGTGCTTGCTAGGCAAGCACTCTAACCACTGAGGTAAATCCACAGCCCCTAGCATTTCGCTTTTGAATGCTCCCTACTCTTTAAGTAGCTGTCTATGATCTTTCTTTTCCCCTTTTTGTCACCTTTAAATTGTCTTCTTTTAGTTAAAAAAAGAAAAGAAAAGAAAAGAAGTTGAGCTTCATAAAAAATAAAAGTTTTTGCCCTTCAAAGATATGGTATGAAAGAGAAAAAAAAAAAAAGATGGTATGTTTTGAAAGTTTTTGTTCCTTCTAAAATTTATGCTGAAACTTAATCCCCAATACAACAGTGTTGGGAGGTAGGACCTTTTGGGAGGTGTTTAGGTCACGAAGGCTGTACATGGATGGATTAATAGTGTTTTAAGTTTGGGCTGTATAAAAAGCGGGCAGTTTGTGGATCCCCCACTTAAGCTATTAAGTATTAAGGTGTCATTACATGATGAGCAGTGTGTGAGGAATTTTATCACATTATAATCTTTGGGTCAAGAACAAAAATGTATCTCTAGTTGTAAAGTATTAACCAGGAATCTACAAGCTGAGAAAGTCTGGGGTTAGCAAGTCTGCTCAGGCTTCTCCAGAAGGCCTGGCAACCACATGGGCCAATGGTCAGGTAAAAAGAGATGATGGACACTTTTTTTTTATACTAGGGATTGATCTCAGCTACATGCTGAGCTGCTTTCTTTACTTTTTATTTTGAGACAAGGCCTTGCTAAGTTTCCCAGGGTTGGGGTCAAAGTTGCAATCCTCCTGTCTCAGGCACTCACAGTACTGGCATTACAGACATGTGCCACCATACCTTGGCTGAAGGTGGGCCTCTTAAAACAGGAGTTCTTAAAAAAAAAAAAAAAGTAGTAATAATAATAAATAAAACAGGAGTTTCATGAAGAGCTCCTTTCCAATTATAAGACCACACCAGTCAAAATAGGTGTTTAACATATAAGATGAGGTCCCTTCATATGCCAAGTCCCCACTTTTACACTGGCACTTTCAGAACCAGTTACTTCATATGAAATGATAGAAGCATTTTGCAAATTTCATTTGTAATTCAATGGCCTCTGTGATTCAATTATTGTACAAATACCTTCTTTTTAAAGGAAGTTTTGCTCATTTTGGTTTAGGGTTTAAAACACACAGTTACATCCTCTACTTGTTTAAAACCCCTACAAAGATCTAGGTCATTCTTATGTCCATAGGATTGCAGGAAAAATAAAGACTTAAAATTGTATCTTGGGTTCTAGAACTTCACAGTTCCCTACCCAAAAGAAAATAGCACTCAACATTTTTATAGTGAAACAATTTGTATGAACACTAAAGGAGAGAGGGTGGAAGGAAAGGAAGGAGTGGGGAGAGAGCCCTGGCACCCAGAGGCTGGTCTGACACAAGCTATGCTGCTCTTCTGCTGGACAGAAACTATCTCACAGAATGTCAACCTCAGACAAGGGTCCTCTGAAATAAGGATAAAGTGAGATTAAAAAAAGCCTCCTTCAGAATTTTGTCCAAGCACAGACGAAAACAAGGCTACTACTGTGCAACCCACAAACTAACACCCCTCTCTCGTAGTCAGGAATGCTGCTTCTCAGCCACTCACAGGTTCATCCTCACTCTGGTTCTTCTTTCTCACATTCATGAGATTTCTTCACATGACCGATTATATAATAATCCCCACTTTCTGACAGCATCCAATCTACAGCAAACCCATTTCCTCAGACCATCTTGCAAATCAACTACAGCCCAAGTTCTATAAAAGGTTCTTTCTAACACCCCCTTACTGAGATACCCCCCACATTTCTATGGTGTGTGTTCTCTCTCACTCCAACTAGTAATAAACTCAGCCTGTTCAATTATAGATGTGTTCCTAGTGGTCTCTGGCTGGAGTGGGAATGCTATCATCAAAATACTGTGTTCTTTCTGATCTCCTACCTCCCTACACACCCAAGCAATCCACACAATATCAAAAGAAAACTGCCAGCAAGCCAAGAAGTGTTAAAGAGCAGGTCACTTCTGAAACTTGCTGAGAATACTAAATAGCAAACAACCTACTAGGTCAGGTCTCTCAAAAGTACTACAAAAATAAAAATGAATAAAAAGAAAAAAACACTACATGAAAAAACTTCATTAAAAATAGCCAAGGTGGGGCTGGGGATTTGGCTCAGTGGTTAGAGTGCTTGCCTTGCAAGCATAAGGCCCTGAGTTAGATACCCAGCTCCAAAAAAAACAAAAAAAAACAAAAACAAACAAAAAAAAATAGCCAAGGTATCAGTGGCAAAGTAGGAGAAACTAAGAATGTGTAAATTCTAATAATTTCTTCAATTAAAATTAAAAATTTACAATGTTTATACTACATGTTCAAAATTATTTGAAAGATTGCAAAGAAAATGTAGCGCTGGTAACAGAAATCTTTAAATTTCAGCTTTTTTGGGGGGGGTGCTGGGGATCAAATTCAGGGCCTTGTGCTTGCTAAACAAGCACTCTATCACTGAGCTAAATCCCCAACCCCTAGCTATTTTTTAAATATAAGAGAACACTAGTGAGTCCACAATATATGTAATCTTTTTTTTTTTTCTTCCCCAAATCAAGGCAATTGGAAAAGATACTATATCTTTCCAAGTTAACTAAAAAGTTTCACATACTCAAGGTTTCCTGCATTCAGGGTCCTTACTACGCTTCATGAGAAGGAGGTTCTGGGCTTTTCCCAGGATGTCTGGAGCAGCACCACAGCAGGTGCTGAACACATAGGGGACTAGCCTGAGTTTCCAGACCCAAAAAGACAGGTCCTGAGATTCACTCCTTCTCAGAGTATCCAGGACTTTGGTGGGAGACAAAGCTCTGAAGCTCTGGGGCATTTTTCTTTTATTAGTACATACTCATTACACAGCATAATGGGTTTCACTGGAGCATTTTCCTTCATGCATATATAATATTCTGATCACATCTGCTTCATTACTCTCCCCTCTGCCTCACTGATCCCCTTTCCCTTTTCTAAGTCTCCCTTCTGCTTTTATGTCATCTTTTTCTTGCTCGATTCCACATAAAACATGTGATGCTTGTCTTTCTGAGTCTAGTTTATTTCACTACCATGATGACCTCCACTTTCATCCATTTTCCTGCAAATGACATGATTTTGTTCTTCTTTATGGCAGAATAATACTCCATTATGTATATACGCCATTTTTTTCTGTATCTATTCATCTGCTGATGACACCTCAGCTGGTTCAGTATCTTAGCTATTGTGAATTGTGCCACAATAAACATGGATGTGCAGGTATCTCTATAGTACGCTTTCATTCCTTTGGGTATGTACCCAGCAGTGGTATAGGTAGGTCATATGGTAGTTCTATTTTTAGTTCTTTAAGGAACCTCCATACTGATTTCCATGGTGTCTATTCTGGCTGTATTATTTTACAATCTCACCAACAGTGTTAAACTCAGTGCGCTTATCAGCACGACATGCAACTTTTACTAAAACTTTTGGTATCAAGTTGAATACTACCAATGACAATTGGCTGTCAGTTTACTGACACTTGCCCAATATTTAAGGTAACAAAGCAGCTACAGTAAGATAACATTGTTTTCTAAAATCCCTCGGGCTTACCTTTTAGAGCTATCACCTTAGAGGCTGGATTCATGATGGCGCTCTCTGCAGAGATAGGACGTCTGATAGGTGCCATTGGGTCACTCATGTCAATAATTACCACTTGTGCCTGCTCTCCAACTTTCTCCCGAACACATATGAACTTGTCAGATTCCATGGTCAGAGTGCTGAATCCAATGTTTGCTGCACTGAGTCCAAGGTTCTGGAGCTAAACAGAAAGGAATTATTTGATTAGTGCAAAATTTTCCCCTCTGAAATAAATGAGTTCTAGCCTAGTAGTTAGCAAGTGTAAAAGGAGGAAGAAGGAAAGTAAAGTAAGTGTTTAGATGCTGGTTGTGGTGGTGTGTGCCTATAATCCCAGCACTCTGGAACACTGAAGCAGGAGGATTCCAAATTCCAGTGCAGGGATTACAGGCACATGCCATCACATCTGGTGAGCACAGTAAATTCTTAAATATTGGTGGTTATGTTCCTTATCTTGCAGCATATGAAAAAGGCAAAAGTACCTCACAAACATAAGACAAGTGTTTTCACACAAAGTGCTGTGGATCCAAAAATAGCAGATTATTAGAATCAAAAGAAACAAAGATGGTAGTTCTCAACCAGGCGTGGAATCTCAAAGTCTTTGAAAACCAGACAATTTTAACTGTACAATGACTAGAGAATATTAACTGAGCTAAACACAATCCCACAAAAAGAACTTTTCTACCTAAAACACAAAATACTGTTTGTTTGTTTTTTTTAAAATACTGGTTTTTATTCCATATGCAGGAACAGAGCCCCAGAGAAGCCCCAAAGCCAGGCTTTTTAAATTTTTTTTTATTTTTTTGAGATGGAGTGTCACAATGTAATTCTTTTTTTTTTTTTTTTTTTTTTGGTGGTGCCGAGGATGGAACTCAGGGCCTTGTGCTTGCAAGGCAAGCACTCTAATCACTGAGCTAAGTCCCCAGCCCCTTTTTGCTTTGTTTTTTGAGACAGGGTCTCACTCTGTAGTTCAGGTTGGCCTTGAACTCACAGCAATCCTCCTGCCTCAGTTTCCCTAGTGCTGGGATTACAGGCGTGTACCACTATGCCCAGCCTTCACTATGTAGTTCAGGGTGGCACTTGAACTCGTTCTGCTGGCCTCAAACTCACGGTGATCCTCCTGCCTCAACCTCCCAAGTGCTGGGATTACAGATCCGTGCCACCAGTCATGGCTTTTATTTTTTTAAACTACAGTAGTTAATAGAAATAATCAAGGAATTCTGACCCCTAATATATAATTATTCATATAGGTAACCTAGTTACACATTTTGAATGGTCTGTACAAGTTGAGTTAACCAAGGGTTGACAAGCTATTACCTAACAATCCTTTTCAGGTCTCAAAACCTGAAATCAAATGAATCCAAATTCAAATATGATGCTGCGGACAATGTAAAAAGAGTTCTCATCCAGCAAACATGTATTAATAAAATATGTTTAAAAAAAAGAAAGAACGACAAGTACTCATTTAATAGACCTGTGATTTCTACATAGAAAGAGCTTAGGGACAGCAGTCTGACAGTTGTGCTTGTACTAGACAGTGGTGAAAATATAAACTGCCCTTATCCAAGAAGCCAGAATGCTCCCGTTACCCTGAACATGCCCAAGTTCTCACTCTGAAGAGGCTAGTCCTTTTTCCTTTTGTACCTGCTTCCTTGCCAGCCTCATTCACTCCCTTATCCTGCCTAACACATGGATGTTAAATACAGAAATTACGGCTCTAGGCAGTCAGATGTAGTGCACCTGTAGCTTAATATATTTTATTTTATTTTATTATTATTATTATTTTTTTTTGGTGCTGGGAATCGAACTCGGGTCCTTGTGCTTGCAAGGCAAGCACTTTAACCACTGAGCTAAATCTCCAGCCCACTTGATATATTTTATAGTCCAAATTTACCAACCAGCTTTTCCTAGTTTAAAGAAAGAGTTTCGTAAATGAGGGCCTATGAAGAACGATAATGGTAAGGTCTTTTCCAGAACTTATATTCTACAAGTAGTTTAGTTAAGAGGTAGTTAAATAATGACATTTATATAGTGCCTTACAGAACCTCTCTCAAATTACATCCCTGCAGGTTTTCTGTATTTTAAACAAATGCATAAGGCACTATATTTATCCCTCTTAAATGTCAACAGGTTGGATTCTAGCCTGTCAAGATCTGTTTGGATTCTAATTTTATCACTGAACTTTGCTATCCTGGTTCTATGGCATCCTTTTTCAGCCAGTCAACAGCGATGGTAATCTCCCTGGCATGGAGGTATTAGGAAGCCTTAAGCAGGAGAAGCAGGAGAAAATGTGGGAGAAGAAACTGAAAGCAGCAGGCAAAATTAAGCAGGGAAAAGAAGAATTAGGAACAGCAGCAGCAAGCGAAGAGCTATAGAGGATGCTAACAGTGGCAACAGCTACTGCACACAGAATACATTAGAAAACAACATCACCAAAAAAAAGAAAACAACATCATCAAAAATATGTTATGATCAGTATGTGATCTTAAGAAAAGATCTTATGCTGTGCTAAGTTATAAAAACAAAGAACAGGAGAATATTTACACAGTAGGATTCATTTAATCATTTTTGAAAAGGCATAGTGGTTTCCTTAATAGTGATTTTTCTCTGGTGAGAAGAAGTGGAGGTTAAACAGGAAGGCTTTAATTTTACTTGTACTTTCTACCTGGGGCTCTTCTTCCCTTGTATACCTATTACTTTAAAGCTTGTTCCAGACAGACTTTGCTCCTTCTGCAGAATGCTGAAATACCTGGATAAAAAGAATTGTAAGATCCTCCCAGGACTTAGTAACTTTTTGAACCCTATAGACTCAAAATGTCCTGGGAATCTTGTTCAGTTTAGGAATTCGGAACATTTACAGGTGATACACAGTAATGATTTTTTTCCCCTAAAGAGCCCCAGTTCAAGTTCATTTACTATTTGATCACTCACGATGCTATAGCAGTGGGAACTTTCACAAGGCTCACCCTCCAGACACTTGGGCTAAGACAGATGCTCACTCTCTTTGCTTTGTAAATAATAAAGTCACAAGGCAAACAACTGGCCAATATGTACTGTACTTCCAATACCAGGAGCTGCAGTCCACTACTAGACAAAATTTATCGGCTTATACTATACCTTAAAAAAGTATTACATGGTTGTGCAAACATTTTAGGACACAATGAACCAAATGGAATCTTATAACATAAAACACATAAAAAGTGACAGGGATTGGGGATTTAGCTCAAGTGGCAGCGCACTTGCCTAGCACCAATCCCCAGCACCACTTAAAAAAAAAAAAGAGAGAGAGAGAAAGAGAAAGATGGTGTGCTCATGCACTCCTATAATCCCAGTACTTGAGAGGCTGAAGCAGGAGGATCACCATGAGTTTAAGGCCTGCCAGGGATACATGGTGAGTTCAGGACCAGCCTGAACTACATAGCCAGACCCTGTCTCAAAAAAAATCCCAAAAACCAGGTTGGGGATTTAGCTTAGTGGTAGAGCACTTGCCTAGCAAGCGCAAGGTCCTGATTTCGATACCCCGCACCCCGAAACCCCAAGAAAGAGATGGTCCCGCGTGTGGTAGCCCACACCTGTAATCCCAGAATCTGAGAGGCTGGGGCAGGAAGATTGCTGTAAGTTCAATGCCAACCTAGGCTATAGAGTGAGTTCAAGGCCAGCCTGAACTACACAGCAAGACCTTGTCTCAAAACAAAACTAACCAAAAAAAGAGAGATGGTACTAGGTACAATGCTGCACACCTGTAATTCCACAGACTTGGGAGGCTGAGGCAGGAGGATTGAAAAGTTTGGGGTCAGTCTGGGCAACTCCGCAAGATCCTAACTGAAAATTTGAAAAAGACTCAGGAGGATGTAGTTCAGTAACACAGCACCCTGTGTCAGTCTCTAATACTGCCACCACAAAAACAAAACCAAAACCAAAAACAAACAGGGGCCACTGATTAGTGTCCCCTTATGGAATGATACCCCAGAAGCCTCTAGACAGACACAGGTATCCACTGGGATCCATTTTTGGATCTAGCTCAATCTACTCTTTCATATAGTTCTGCCTTCTCCCTCACATGTAAGAAGCTTCAAACATCAGCCTCTTCCTTAATTATTTGTAATGACTACGATTTCAGGAGATTGGTTCAACTGGTTGCCTGTGAGACCCACCTGGGAAGAAATACCAACGCTCTAACCCACAGAGATTCTGACTGAATGGCATGCAGATCATTTTAAAGCTCCTGGCCATTCTCTGTGCAGCCTGGACTGAGTAGCACTGATTAAGTAAGACCTGTGGCTACTGTCTGCCTACAGTTTATAACTCAAATTCAAACTCTTTTCAGTATCACTATAGCACAGGAATACACTGTATACACTTAAAACCTAGAGGCAACACCTTTCTGCTTTCTGTGCATTGAATTGAGCTATACCACACTTCACAGCTTACAAACTTACAGCTGCTTTTTGACACAACTAGGAGAAAACTACTTAGAGCTCACAAAAGAATTTCTGTGCCACCAAATCATCTACCCATTGCCTTTCCTTTTTTTTTTTTTTTTTTTAAGGTGCTGGGTCTTTCGCTTGCAAGGAAAACACTCTAACCACTGAGCTAAATCCCCAGCCCCAGAACTGAGAACTTTTGACGCTTTGATTCAGAAAAGCAATGAGGACTAGGGATTTAGCTTAGTGGTTTCAGTGCTTGCCTTGCAAGGGAAAGACCCTGAGTTCGAATCCCAGCACCAAAAAAAAAAAAGTTCTCAGTTCTTTTTCATGCTAAGAGATCACAGACAACACCAACCTTTCAATTCAGATATTTAAACATAAAAAGAAAGTTAAAAATAGTACCTCAGCTGGGGGTGGTGGCCCATGCCTGTAATCCTAGCACTTGGGAGGCTGAGGGAGGAAGATTGCTGCAGGTTCAAGGCCAGCCTGAACTATATGGTGAATTCAAGACCAACCTGAACTGCATAGTGAGAGCCTGACTCAAAAAAAAAAGCAAAAACAAGCAAAAATACAGCTCCTCCTTGAGCTCACAATCGAGTAGGGGAAAGAAGCAATGATAACACTATGAGATTGACTGTAAAGGGAGCCCCACAGGCTCCAGCACAAAAGAATGACTCCTAAGTGACAAGTCAGAGAGAATTTCTGGAGAAAATGCCTTTAAGCAGACACCAGAAGCAGCAACAGGCATGAGCTGGGTAACGAGAGGGTGAGGAGAGGAACGTGTTCTGGAGAGGATGCAAAGGCAACAGCAGTAGAGTTAAGCAGGTGCTGGCTTTGCTGGGCAGAGCTTGAAAGGGCATTTGCAAGTCTGGCATTTTTGTCCCAGAGGCAACAGGCAACCCCCCCGAAAGACATCAGGCAGATGTGCACCCTTTGAGAAGATCGCTGTGGCTGTGTGGTGGAGAATGGACCAAGGATGGAGACTTAAGTTAGTGTGAGCACCAAGGTGAAGAACAGTCTAGGGCACAGTCCAGGGCAGTGACAGTCATGATGACAGAGACAGAATGATGCCCAAAATAAGCAGGTCAAAGAGCCAATGGGATGGGAAGAATGTATGACATCTTAGAGACCTACCTAGAAACTGGAAAAGATATAATATACATTTGTCAAGAGAGGAGAACTGCCTTTCTGAACATAATTTTCAGCAGGCAGCTGTCACTGATAGGAAGAGCAAACAAGCCACAACAGTTCAGTACGTATCAGACACTGTTCAGAGCTTTACATTTATTCATTCAAAACCTGTCCTATGAGGTAATAATTACACCTTTGATACAGTTTGAGGATGTCCTCCAAAGGTTCGTATGTTGCAGGCTTGGTCCTTGGTGTGGCAATGTAGAGGTGGAGCCTATGGGAGGTCACTGGGGGCCCTGCCTTCGAAAGAGATTAAGGTAGTTCTTGTGGGACACTGAATTAGTTTCTGTGAGAAGATGTTATAAAAAAGAACAAACCCAGGGGATGGGGATTTAGCTCAAGTGATAGAGCACTTGCCTAGCAAGCACAAGGCCCTCAGTTTGATCCCCACCAGCTGGTCACCCCCCCTGCCAAAAAAGAACAAACGTAGCCCCTCACCCTGGCTCCCATCCCACCATGTGGTCTCTCATTCTCCTACACACTCCCACCTCTGCATGGGATCCCACCCATGGTGCCATCCACCATGAAGTACTCCCCAGAGCCAAGTACCACACCCTTCAATCTCCAGAGGTATGAGCTAAATGAAATCCTGTTCCTTATAAAATTACCTAGTCTCAGGTATTTCATTATAATGACAGAAAATGAATTAATACAACTTTTTATCCCTACATAAAATTCTAAAAATTTTTATTAGTACATGTTTGCAGTACATAATGATTACATTCATTGTGGGGAATTCATATATGTACATATCTCAATTCTTTTTCTTCCCCCTTCCCTTCCACCCTCTTTTTCTTTTTTTTTTTGCTTTTTGTTTTTTTGAGACTGGGTCTCACTATGCAGTTCAGGCTGGCCTTGAACTCACTATGGAGCCCAGGCTGGCCTCAGACTCACAGCGATCCTCCTGCTTCAACCTCCCACATTCTGGAATTACAGTCATGAGCCACCACGCCTGGCTCACTCCCTCTTTTTTTGCCAGCATCCAGATTTGTTTATTAGTCCTTAGAAAGTTAATTATTATACACACAGATTAGGAGCCAGATTTATCCCTATTTTATAAAGGCATGGATGCACAAAAAGGTTACATACCTTGCCCAAAATTATAAAGTCAGTAAGCGTCTTAGTCCAGATTCCATGCCTTCAGTCTGGACTAAATCTAAATTGCCCACAGTCCCCTCATACTGGGGACTAAACTCTGATACTTTGCATTGAGTTACATCCCCAGCCCTTTCTAAGTTTTTATTTTGAGATAGGGTCTTGCTAAATTGCCCAGGCTGAAACTTGTGATCCTCCTACCTCAGCTGCCCACAGTGTGGGAATTACAGGCATGTGCCATCATGCCTAGCTAAGCTTAAGCTCCTTTTTTTTTTTTTTTTGTAATATAAAAGATGGTTTATTTGAAGGTGAGGGTAAGTAGGAAGAGAAAGAGAGATAGACAGCTACTGTGGACAAGTAGGGAGCACTGGAAAAGGAAATACTTTTCAGTCTGAACTCTTAACTGAGGCCTGCTAATGACTCTCATACATACAGTACTGAGGCTTGGCGAAAAATACAGATAGCCAGGCATGGTGGTGCATGCTTGTAATCCCAGCACTCGAGAGGCTGAGGCAGAGAGGTAGGAGAAATTCTAGGAGATTGTGGCACCTCTAAAAGCAGCAGAGGAGATTCCTGAGGAAGGAAATGAGTATAATGTCAAGTGTGCCTGAGAAGTCATGGGACATGTGTATGATGCTGGTTTATTTTTTATAACATGGGTTGGCCAACTACAGTTTGGCCATTTTATAAAAATGATTTTCACACTTTTATAAGGAAAAGAAAGGGGAAGAGTACTTCATAAAGAGACAGGATGTACCCCTCAAAATCTCTCTCTCTCTCTCT
The DNA here is from genome assembly GCA_004026905.1 of Hystrix cristata. Lineage (NCBI taxonomy): Eukaryota > Metazoa > Chordata > Mammalia > Rodentia > Hystricidae > Hystrix > Hystrix cristata. The sequence goes on from PVJO010014153.1 coordinate 13,544, forward strand.
CTCTCTCTCTCTCTCACACACACACACACACGTACGTATATATGCTATCTGGTCCTTTATAAAAAACATCTCCAGGATCACTTGTGGCCTTGGCAAGAACAAATTCAGGGAAATGGGGGGACGAAAACCAAACTCCAGAATACTGAGGAACATAAAGGAGTAAGGGAGAGATACAGCAATTCTTTGACCATGTCTGGCTGTGAGAAAAGAACTTTGAGGGAGCAAGGGAAGAGGTCTGCATGCTGCACAGAGAGAAGAGATATGTGCACTGCTGAACACAAAGAGGAAGAAGCCACTGAAAGGGAATTGATGAAAATCCAGGAAAGAGAAGCTGCTACTGGGCAAAGGCCCCACTAGGCGTAAGGTACAGGATGGGAACACAGACAAGTCTAAGAACAACCCTTCTGAGGTAACAGGAAGGCATGGAAGAGTGGCTACAGACAATGTGCAAACACAGAGGTGACCACATTCCAATGTGTGGTTTCCGTTTTCTCCAAGTCATCTGCTGGCAGCAAAGTAGGAGTGGCAGGATCAGGGATTTAAGGAACAGGTAGAAGTTTAAATGTCTGCAGTGAAGGCAGAGTGTGCTGCCTTCAATAGAGAAACACAGAATGCAGAGCAACCTCAAACGCCCACTTAAACTTAGAGACCACAAACCACAAAGTTCTACTCATACAACCTGCATGCCACAAACCACAAGGATTTTCCAGATAACAGAATATGTTCTCTTTCAAACCATTTTAAATTTTGATAGAAACTTAAAACCTGTGTTTTTGAAAAACGCATATTTAGATATTTAAATAGTGCTTAAGAACAGGCTTTGAACAGAGAGTGGTGGGACACATCTGTAATCCCAGCAGTTGGGAGGTTGAAGCAGGAAGATTGCTTCAAGTTCAAGGCCAGCAAGGACAACATGGCAAATCCCTGTCTCGAAAAACAAAAACAACAACAACAAAAACAGGTTTTGGAATCAAGAGATCTGGGTTAGATCCAGCTTTGTCATTTACTAGCAGTGTAAATTTGTCTGATGATTCTCAGTAACCTATGGTTAAAAGGGATTATCACTAGCTGTTTGAGTTACCATGAGGATTATACAAAATTTATTAAAAAAAAGACCCAGTGTATAAGTGGCAGGAGAAATGGCTCAGTAAATCATACCTATATTACATTATTATTAGTAGTAGCAGCAGCAGCATTTTACTACCTCACATTACTGGCACTGGCTCACCTTAGAGTCAGAATGGAGTCCACAGAGATGTCAGGACACTGCCAACTTCCATACAATCTCAGCTGTATCACTAACCAAATGACCCTGGCAGGACGCTCTAGATAGCAAGATTTCAATCTGTAGAATAAGGGGACCAGACTGGTCATTATAAAACTCCCAAGACCTTTCTTACTTGGATATAGAGCAGTAGTGTTTTGTACCTGAAAATATGACCTTTCAATCAGTCACATTCTTTGCTGCACAAGCTCTGTAGTCAGCAAGATTTGAGTCTGAATCCTGCTTTTGCTAAACAAAGAGGTATTTAACTTCTCTGAGACTCGATTTCCTCATCCATAAAACAGTAAAAAAAGACCTAACTTAGAGGATTGTAATGATTTAACATAAAGCCTTTATGATGGCGCCATCAGCTTTTACTCCTCCAGCCTCATCCCCTCCCCGTTCACGGGACTGACTCCTAAGCAAAACTTTGGGAGTGGAAGTACTCCACACGGTGCCCTACTCGAGCCCTGCTCACACACACGTGGCCAGTCCTTATTTTCCCCAAGCACAAATGTATCAGGAGTACAAACTGGAACGTCATTAAAAAGCCAAACTTTGGATGTGTCAGTGCATCCAAAGGCTCTCATTAAATCATACCGTATCTAATTTTCCTCCTGGGTCACACGTTTTGACAATCCTCCCCCACCAAGCCACCTTGGGGACCAAAACAATGCACAGACGCAAACTCAGGTGTCAGGATCGCAACATACAAAGTGGAAAAACAGTACTGGACGGGGATCTTAGCGTTAAGAAGCCTGGGACGGCAGCACGCGAAAGCTTTCCCCAGGCACTAACGAGGGGCGTTCGGGCAGAAGTCCGGCCCCCATTTCGGGAGCTCTCCGCGGTCCAGGCATGCAAGACCCTGCCCAGCCGCCCAGCTACAGACTCGGGCGACAGCGCCACGAGCGGGTCGGCACGTGGGGAGACGGCGCCCGAGCCCCGGAGCCCCACAGTGAGGTCGGAGGTCGCAGGTCCCGGCAGCTGTCCAGCAGCAGCGCTCCGGGGGGCGGGAGCGCGGAGGCGCGGCTGACAGGACGGGGCGCGGGACCCGCTCCTCCGGCGTCCGCCGACACTTGGCGCCCGAGCCCAGCCTCACCTGGAAATGCTCCTGGAAGCGGATAGGGAGAATCTGCGCCATGGTGGGCTCGAGACGGAGGGAGCGGCGGATCCCCTCGAGCTGGCTGAAGAGCGGCTGAGACGAAAGCGCAGGCGCATTGCCTCGGTCGCGCGACACCGCGCCCCCGGCAAGAGCGCCCTGCGCCGGATTCCTCCGCCCGCCCCGAGGGTCCGCGAAAAGTAGTCCCGCGCGCTATCGTACTTCCGGCATCCTCTCCGGCTAGTTTGCGGAAAGGTGTGCTCGAGAAGGTAGAAAGGGTCCAGAACTGCGGAGAACAGGTGTGCGAGGTCCTAGGTTGTGTGCGGAAAGGTGGGCTGGGGTCCGAGAGTGTGTTCGGAAAGATGTTTGCAGTCCTACGCTGCTGCCCCAGAGACAGCCAGGCTTGGTGGCGCACACCTGTAATCCCAGCACTGTGCAGGCTGAGGCAGGAGGATCCCCGTGAGTCTGAGGCCAACCTGAACTACATAGTTGTTGTAGCTGTCTCTAAATAAATGAAGGAAGGAAGGAAGAAGGAAAGAAAGAAAGAAGGAAGGAAGGAAAGAGACAAAACTTCCCTAAGCCTAAGGTTTCTGTAGCGATAAATGAAGTTATCAGGCTGCCCTTATCCAGAGCTTTCCCCCAGTAGAGCGAGAACAGCATAGTAGTTCTACCTCAAACTCTGAGCTGTTGAGTTCAGGGCCACTTTTGTTGTTGTTGTAGCTGTTTGTTATTCTTTTTTTTTTTTTTTTTTTTTTTTTTTTTTTTTTTTTTTTTTTGCGGTACTGGGGATCGAATCCAAGGGTGCTTTACCACTGAGCTACACCCCTAATCCTTTTTATTTCTTATTTTAAAACAGGGTCTCGCTAAATCGCCCAGGCTGTCTGTGGATTTTTGATCCTTCTGCCTCAGCCCCCTAAAGTAGCTAGAATTAGAGGTGTGCACCATGGACCCTGGCCCAACGTCACTTTTTATTAAGGCACATATGTTGCAAAAACATGAACAGGGATCTTACAAACATGTGTTACAGATGTGTTCCTTCTCCAGAGGCAGGCAGGCACCTCTCCTTTAGGAAACATCTTTCTTGGGTCAAACCAGTTTCTAGAAAACACTCCGAGAATATCAATGCTGAGCATTTGCAGAGATCATCTGGCAGCAGAGGACCAGCGGAGGCCATCTGAATTACCTGTGGTTGCTTCATAGTACTAGTAGAGTAGGTCAGAATGCTGGCCCACACCAGGTTTGCCCAGTGGCCAATTATTTTCTCTGAGGCAGTGCCTGAAGACGTGCTTTGCCTGCAGATAACTCAGCTGCATAGAGACTTGTCAGGAAAGGGAGGCTTTTGGCATCCACCATAGGCTCTCATGGTGTAGTCCATATACCTCTCTACTCTTTCACATGATGCTCACGTTAAGTTTTAAGGGATGAATGGTCCACTATGAATAGCACAGTGATGGTGCAGTTATTTGCACAGTAACGTGACCATCTGGGAGCTAAATGTTAAAAGAATAGAACAGCCAGGCATAATGGAGCACACCTGTAATCCCAGGACTCTGCGGGACTGAGGCAGGAGGATGCAATCTGAGCCCAGCCTGGGGAATTTAGCAAGACCCTGTCCCAAAATAAAAGTAATGAAAAGGAGCTGGGTGTGCTGGTGAAAGCCTAAAATCCCAGCATTCTTAGAGGTTGAGGTAAGAGGATCCACAGTTGTAGCCCACTTTGGGCAATTTAGTGATTTAACAAGACCCAGTCTCAAAATTTAAAGACTTAGAACAGGACTAGGGGGCTGGGGATTCAGCTCAGTGGTTAGAGTGCTTGTCTTGCAAGCACATAGGCCCTGAGTTATGTCCCAGGACCAAAAAACGAGAGAAAAGGACTGGGGATGTAGCTCAGTGCAAAATCCCTGGGTTTAATCACTTTCAAATTAAACTTTCTTTTCCACTGTAAGCCAAGGTCTCTGTAGGTCTCCCTTTCAATATCTGTGTGTCCTCATCCCCTAAAAATAGAGTTTATTTTTGCTGTCGGTAGTAGTATGTTTCCCAAATCTATTTTGGAAATAATGCTTATTACTCCAAATGATTTTACCCAAAATATTAGATAAACCTCCCCCCCCCAGTACTGGGGGTTGACCCAGGGCTTCCCACTGAGCTACACCCTTAGTCCTTTTTTTATTTCCTAATTTTGAGACAGGGTCTTGCTAAGTCTCAAATTGCCTAGGCTGGGTTCTAACTTTTGATCCTCCTGCCTCAGCCTCCCAGAGTGCTGGGCTTAGAGTCATGCCTAGCATGCCCAGTTTAAGTCTTTATGTATTAATTAGTATCATTTTCTAAATCACTTTACCCAGGGCTTTTTTGCAAGAGTCAAAACTAAAAATTTGGTCAAGCATAATGGAACATGCCTGTAATCCAAGCACTCGGGAAGCTGAAGCACAAAGATCATGGAGAGTTCAAGGCCAGCGTGGGCTACAGGGCAAGACTCTGTTTCAAAAATAAAAATGTAAAAAGAATTTTAAGAAAATTGTGATTAATCAAAATGACAGAATCATTGATAGGTCAGGACTTCACCCAGTAGCTATACTTATAAAGAAATTAAATGTAGTGACTTTGAAAAGATTTTTATATTCTCACCACCAGTGGACAACTTGCCAAGTAGTACTGAAAAAATTTTATCAACCCTTTGTGCTGGTTGTTATCTTTACAACAGAAATAGTGAGCTCCTATAACCAAACCAAGAAGAAAATTGGACCAAAACATATGAACTAACAATTCATAAAAAAGCAATACATCCAGGCATGGTGGCACATACCTGTAATCCCAGCACTTGGGAGACTGAGGCAGGAAGATCACCATGAGTTCAAGGCTATCCTGGGCTACATAGTGAGACCCTGTCTCAAACCCCCCCCAAAAAAAGAAAAAAATACATTGATTATAAAGGGGAGAGTAATGGAAAAGGAAAGGAGTAAGAGTACATGGGAGGGCAAGGCAAAGGGAATACTGGGGGTGTGGAGATCTAAGTATGTTATAAGCATGTATGGCATATTAGTCCATTTCCCATTACAGTTACAAAATATCCAACACCTACAACATAAAGAGAAGTTTATTTTGACTTACACTTTCACTGGCTTCAGTCTACCATTGACTGGCTGCACAGCAGAAACCACATGATAGAGGAAACCTGCTCATTTCATGGTGATCAGGGAGCAGAGACAGAGGGGAGGAGCCAAAACAAAAGCATTATATGAGCATTATATAAGTATATGAACAATTATATGAACATTAGTCATGCTGTGAGTATTATAGATTGCCCTTGATTTATAGAATCGGTGCGTGTGCAGAAAAATGACGCATTTTTCATTTTTCATGTTTATAGCAGCAAAGTTTGTAATAGCTAAATTTTGGAAACAGCCCAAATGCCCATCAACCGATGAATGGATAAAGAAGATGTAGTTTTTTTTTTTATACAATAGAGTACTACTCTGCCATAAAGAAGGAAAGCTTGAAACATTTCTAGGTAAATGGATGCATCTTGAGACCATTCTCTTAAATCCAACACACATGAAATAAGTCAGACACACATGTTTAAATACCACACTGTTCTCTGGTGTGAGAAACAAAGTGTAAATAAAGGGCTGGGGATTTAGCTCAGTGGTTACAGTGTTTGTCTCACAAGCACAAGGCCCTGAATTTGATCCCCAGCACCAAAAAACCCCCAAAAAACAAAGTGTAAATAAGGAACGAAATATATAATATATTTTGGGGAGAGTGAAGAAATTGTTCAAGTGGGAAGGGGAACACGGGAGATGGGAGGGGGAAAGGAAGGAAGGGACAAGACAAAAAGAGAATGAAAGGAAAAAATGGAAACAAAGCTTTTGCAAATAAGGAGGGGAAGAGGGCTTGAAGGGAGGGGAGAGGAATGGGGGCAAAAAGTAGAAGCAAGAAGCGAGATATGTGGTGACACCGGCCAGAGGGGAACTAGCCGGCACGCTCAGACACCACTCCCTGCACTGGGGTGCAACCCTGGCCGGTGGGAAGCTGGTAGTGTGCTTGGACCCTGCTTCCCCCACAGGTGTTGGGCAACCCCAGCTGACGGGGAACCCGCTGGCATATGCAGATTCTGCTTCCCATGCAGTGGGGCAACTTTGGCTGGCAGAGATCTAGCCAGGCTTGCTCGGACCTGCTTCCTGTGCCAGCTGGTGCGGGTGGACTGGAGCTGACATTTCATCTGGCTTCCTATTTCCATAGTTTTCCATTTTCTATCTGTTCTTTTTTGTTGTTGTTGTCTAGGTTTTCACTTTTATTACTCTCTGTTTGGTCCATATCTCTTTTTCTCTTTTTTCCCTTTTCTCTCTTTTTCCTCAATTGTCTCTTGTGATTTTTTCCTTCTCTTTTTTTCTCCTCTCCCTTTCTTTTTTCATGTGAGTGAATATTATCTAGATCTTCTAGAGTTTGCTCTAGTATTTTCGCTCTTCACTCTTCCTATCCTGTTTACTCCATTTTCCCAAAAGCTAAGTGATCTTCTTTTATCCTCCAGCCTTGCATCTACTATATTTCTTTTCATTTACCTCTCTACCTCTCTCTATCCCCCTTAATCCACCCTCACACAGAGTAAAAACCACTCTACTAATGGGAAACTCACTGCATACAAATCCCAGTTTATGTTGGATTTTGTTATGTAACTGTAGACCTTGCTCCTTTAGTTAAAAGTACAAATTTTTTTTTAAAAGTACAAAATTAATAGTTACCACAGTCTGTCAATTTCACAAATGTGTTTGATGCTACTGTTATTGCTAATGTAGTACTATAACCAGGGTGTAAATACCTGTTTCAATCAGCTGTACTTTTTTGAATGACAATACTATGATTATCTGGGGTCATAATCATTAACATAGTACAGCATCAAAAAAAAAACCAAACCTAACTGCTGGACCAAATAGACAGAAACTTCTCATCCCTATTAAATCTGGAAGGTAGGATCTTGAGACAGACACAAAAGTCAAGAACCAACTTTACCCAGAAGACATCTCTGAGGACCAGACATTTTCTAGGAAAGACTTGATACTTGTTTTAAAATTACCTACCATTGGGCTGGGGATTTAGCCCAGTGATTAGAGTGCTTGCCTTGTAAGCACAAGGCCCTGAGTTTGATCCCCAGCACCAAAAACAAAACAAAACAAAACCCTACCATAAACAAACTAAAAATCAACACAGAAAACAAAATAAAAGGAAATATATGTATATGTGTGTATATATGCATATATATATATTTGGAGAGAAAGAGAAAAAAATGACAAGACACAGAGGTAAAATATAACCCCTGACCCCCAGTCTCCCCCCGACAAAACCTCAGAAGACAATGAAATAGAGGAAATCTGTAGCCACCCAACTAAACTCTCAGAAATGATAGCGGCAGCAATTTAAAACACAGATGAATGAAGCTATAGAGAACATCAGATTAGAAATAATGGCTTAAGGGGCTGGGGATTTAGCTCAGTGATTAGAGTGCTTGCCTTGCAAGCACAAGGACCCGAGTTCGTTCCCCAGCACCAAAAAAAAAAAAAAAAAAAAGAAAGGAACAGACAGGCAGAATGTATCATGAAACAGGGTCCATCAGTATGCTGCATACAAGAAACACATTTAACCTGAAAATAAATTCATAGGCTGAAAATCAAAGGATGGAAAACAGTACTCCATGCAACAGGAACCCAGAAAAAAGCAGGAGTCGCTATCCTAATCACAGACAAAATGAACTTCAAGCCAAGCCTGCTCAAGAGAGACAAAGAAAGTCACTACATACTTGTTAAAGGAAAACTCCAAGAGGAAGAGATAACAATCATTAATATTTATGCACCAAATACTGGTGCACTTAACTACATAAAACAAATATTAATGGGCATGAAAAATCAAATAAACACTAGGGCCTGGGGATTTAGCTCAGTGATTAGAGTGCTTGCCTTGTAAGCACAAGGGCCTGAGTTCAATCCCCGGCACCACCAAAAAAAACAAAACAAAACAAAACAAAACAAAACAAAAAAATCAAATAAACACTAACACAATTATAGTGGGAGACCTTACACCCCACTGTCACAAATAGACAGATCAACGAGACAAGACAAAAAATCCACAGAGAGATCAGAACTGAACCAAACCTGTGACCCAATAGATTTAGTAGATGTCTACAGAGTGTCCCCCCCCACAACATCAGAATACACATTCTTCTCTTCTCCACCCAGGATGTTCTCCAAAACAGACCACATACTAGCTCATAAAGCATGCTTAAGTGAATGCAAAGGAATTGAAATTATCTGGTGCATATTATCAAACCATAGCACAATGAAATTGGAAATCAAGGGCAATAGAAACCAAAAAAACTACACAAATACATGGAAATTAAATATCCTCCTGAGCAACAACTGGATCTCAGATGAAATTGAAGAAATTAGGCAGTATATACAATTAAATGATAATGTCAGTACAACATACTGGAACTTATGGGACTCAATGAAAGCAGTACTATCAGAGAGATTTATAGTGTCGAATTCCCACATCAGGAAAACAGAGCGAGCTAAAGTAAACTATGTTGAACCTCAAACTTCTAGAAAAAGAAGAACAAATCAAACCCAAAGTTCATACAAGAGAAGAAATTATAAAGGTCAGAGCTGAAATGAATGCAATTGAAACTAAGAAAACAATACAAAGAATCAATGAAGCAAAAAGTCGGTTCTATGAAAGATTAAATAAAATTGACAAACTCCTAGCCAATCTTATCAAAAGAAGGAAAGAAAAGGGTTGGGGATTTAGCTAAAGTGGTAGACAGCATACCCAGCAAGTGCAAGGCCCTGAGTTCGATCCCCAACACCCCCCCAAAAAAGAAAAGACTCAAATCTATGCAATCAAAAATGAAAAGGGTTAAAAAAAAAAAAGAAAGGGTGAAGTCATAACTGACTCTGCAGAAATCCAAAAGATCATCAGTACCTACTTCAAGAACCTATACCCAAACCAGATAGAAAACACTGATGAAATAGACAGCCTCTTAGATACATATGAACTACCAAAGCTGAATCAGGAAGAAATAAAAATACTAAATAACCCAGTATCAGCCATTGAAATGGAAGAGGTAATTAAAAACCTACCAACGAAGAAAAGCCCAGGTCCTGATGGATTCACAGCTGAATTCTACAAGAAATTTAGAGAAGATCTAATACCACTACTCCTTAAACTTTTTAATGACATTGAAAGGGAAACCTATACTCCCAAAATCATTCATAGAAGCAAGCATCACCCTGATACTAAAACCAGAAAAGGATTCACCTAAAAAAGAGAACTACAGGCCAATTTCTCTAATGAACATGGATGCAAAAATTCTCAATAAAATACTGGCAAACAGATGCAATGAATTATTAAGAAGATTACACACTATGACCAAATAGGATTCATCCCAGAGAAGCAGGGATGGTTCAACATACACAAATCAATAAATGTAATTCACCATATCAACAGAGTCAAGGGCAAAAATCACATGATTATCTCAATAGATGCAGAAAAAGCATTCGACAAAATCCAACACCCATTTGTGATAAAAACCCTACAGAAACTAGAAATAGCTGGTCTATATCTCAATATGCTAAAAGCCATCTGTGACAAACCAACAGCCAACATTATACTAAATGATCAAAAACCAAAAACTTTCACTCTAAAATCTGGAACAAGACAAGGATATCCAGTATCACCACTCTTATTCAACATAGTTCTGGAAACGTTAGCTAGACAATTAGGCAAGAGAAAGAAATAAAAGGGTAAAGGAAGAAGTTAAATTATCATTACTTATGGATGACATGATACTCCAAATTTCACTAAAAGACTTCTAGATTTAATAACCAAGTTCAGATGTGCAGCTGGATGCAAAGTCAACACTCAAAAATCAATAGCACTCGCCCAGCAAGCACAAGGCCCTGAGTTCGATCCCCAGCACCAAAAAAAAAAAAAAAAAAAAAAAAAAAAAAAAAAAAAAAAAAAAAAAAAAAAAAAAAAAAAATCAATAGCATTTCTATATACAAATGACAAACTCACTGAGAAGGAAATTAGGGAAGCCACACCATTCACAATAGCATCAAAAAAATGAAATATTTAAGAATCAATCTAACAAAGCAAGTAAAAGATCTTTACATTGAAAACTACAGTACTCTGGAAAAGGAAATTGAAAAGGATATCAGAAAATGGAGCAATATCCCATGTTCTTGGATAGGAAGAACCAACATAGTGAAAATGGCCATACTTCCTAAATTATTATACAGATTTAATGCAATTCCAATCAAAATACCAATAGGGTACTTCACAGAACTAGAGAAAACAATCATGAAATTCATCTGGAACCAGGAGAGACCTCATCTTCGACAAAGGAGCCAAACACCCTCACTGGAAGAAAGACAGCCTCTTTAATAAACGGTGCTGGAAAAACTGGCTTGCCACATGCTGAAAACTAAAACTAGACACATGTCTCTCACCTTGTACTAAACTAAAATTGAAGTGTGTCAGAGATCTAAACATTAAAGCAGAAACACGAAATTTGCTGGAAGATAGAATAGGAAGAACTCTTGAAGACATAGGTGTAGGCAAGAACTTTATGAACAAAACTCAGAGTGCATAGGAAATAATACAAAGAATCTGTTATTGGGATCACATCCTACTAAAAAGCTTTTGCATAGCAAAAGAAATCACCAACAGAGTGGGGTGAAAACCCACAGAGTGGGAAAAAGTTTTTGCCAGCTATTCCTCAGACAAAAGTCTAACATCGAGAATATATAAAGAACTCAAAAAAATCAGACCTCCCAAATTTAAAAACCCTATCCAAAAATGGGCAGCAGAAATGAATAGACACTGCTCAGATGAAGAAATAAAAATGGCAAATAAATATTTGAAAAATTGTTCAACATTACCAGTCATTTGAGAGATGCAAATTAAAACAATGCTGAGATTCCCTCTCACTCCAAAAAGAATGGCTGTTATCAAGAAATCAACCAATTGGGCTGGGGATTTAGCTCAGTGATTAGAGTGCTTGCCTTGCAAGCACAAGGGGCTGAGTTCGATCCCCGGCACCACAAAAAAAAAAAAAAAAAAGAAATCAACCAATAACAAATGCTGGTGGGGCTGCAGGGAAAAGTGAACCCTCCTCCACTGTTGATGGGAATGTAGGCTGGTCCAAACATTGTGGAAATCAGTGTGGAAATCAGTGTGGTTTTTTCCTCAAAAAGCTACAACTAGAAATTCCATTTGACCCATTTGTACCTCTTCTTGGTATCTTCCCAGAAGAATTAAAAAACATTGTACCACAACGATATATGCACAACAATGTTTATAGGAACACAATTTGTAATAGCTAATTCTTGGAAACAACCCAAATGTCCAACAACTACTGAATAGTTAACGAAGATGTGTTTTTTTTAATACAATGGAGCACTACTCTGCCGTAAAAAAGGATAAACTTGAAACATTTATAGGAAAATGGATGTACTTTGAGAACATACTCTTAAGTGAAATAAATCAGACACACATGACTACATATCAAATTGTTTCTCTGATATGAAAAACTAAGCGTAAATAAGAGAAAACTAAGTGTAAATGAGAGAAAAGTAACTAAAATAGCTGCTAAATTTCCCAGGCTGGGCTTGAATTTGCAATCCTTCTGCCTTATTTTTCCAGAGTGTGAGGATTACAGGCATGCAACACCGTGGCCAGTTTAAAAAAATTTTTAATGACCAAATATCTATATATCTATATATATATATCTCACACACAAACATACATATGACTGATCAGTAAATGTCAAAAACTAACACTGTTGACAATGGTGTTGATGTAGTCAAAGACAACTATAGAGCTATAGAAACAGGACAAACCAACTCCCAGGATTTTAACCTGTTACTCATTAAAAGCACTAGTGCGCTTTCTTCTGAGACAATCAGGGATTTTAAAGTGGTTTTTACAAAAACCATGACTATTTGGGCCTACAAATGCCTAATAGGTAACTAAAACCCACAAAACCTGATCTTCATTTTTTTTTTCCCTGACCTTCATTTTTGTATCTTTATTATCTTAAAGCTTTAGAGATAGCCATATTTATCATTAGCCACATTAATCATTTAGGAAAAGTCAGCAAAACAAGGTTTATTAGCCCTAAATTTACCTAGTGTAGCTCATCCCCCTTGAAGACTAAGGATGCCCTGATAAGAATAACTAAAGTAATTTTCAAGATCAGCAGGAATATCTGATTACCACCTTTTACAACATCCAGTTCCAGGCCTCTGTCCTCTAGAGTGACACCTGGGAGTCTCCAGCCATTGTCCTAAACCTGTAATCACCAAGGTCCCAGGAAAAGCAGAGCCTCCCATGAGTGAAACTGCTGCAAACACAGGGAGTCATTTCATGGAAATCAAATCACCCTTCAAATCAGGAAGATTTCTCTGGTGCTACAAAACCAGGACAGAGATGAAATCAATTGGACCCCAGCTCATGCCTGTAATTCCAGCAGGAGGATTACTGCCAGTTCAAGGCCAGCCTGGAGTCCATAGTGAGTTCAAGACCAGTCTGGACTACATAGCAAGACCTGTCTCAGCCCCCGCAACCCCAGTAAAGTTGGGACATCTGGATAGCCACACACAAAATAATGAAGTTGGACTTTTACTTTATACTATATATAAAAATTTACTCAAAATGGGTCAAAGCCAGTCATGGTGGCATACAGCTTTGTTCTAGTTACTTGAAAAGCTAAGGCAGGATGATTACTTGAACCCGGGAATTTGAGACCAGCCTAGGCAACATAGTAAGATATCATTTCAAACAAACAGCTGCAGTTGAGTGGGCCAGACATAGTCCGAGTTCTTGTGTCTGATGAGGAAAGAATTCCAAGCGCACACTCTGTAGGAGGTAGAAGGTAGCTGCATTTATTGGAGATCTTGGGGAAGGTAGCAGCTGGGACAGAGGGGAAGGGAAAAGAGTAGGAGCAAAGAGTGAAAGGGCCAGAAGGCACACACAAGTGAAGAGCTGAAAAGGGAATGGCCTCTAGTTAACTCAGGCTCCTTGAATTTAAATGGCAGCCATCTCTGGCTTCTAGGTGCCTCCTACTGAGTTTCTCACTGGCACTAGAACCCTGCCCCCTAGACGGGGTGATTACTTAGGCTTTTTGTCATTATGTTTTGTTCCTCCTTTAAGAAGGTGGAAGTATAGATAATCCTTAAGATGTTTATTTCTATAGCTGAGCTTTCGGGGAAGGGAGTGGCTCACTCAGCTCCTTTATTTCTAACTGTACTAAAACGAAAACAAAAAGGGACTAGCATGTAGCTAGTTCATTGTTAAAGGGCTTGCCTAACATACAAGAAGTCCTGAGTTTGATCCCTAGCATGGTAAAATGAAACAAAACAAAAACACCCCAAGAAAACAAAGTCTTGAATGTAACAAAAAATATAAATCTCTTAGAAAAAAATAGTGGTAAATTTGTGTGACATTGGATTTATAGTCTCTTAAATATGAGAACAAAAGCATAAGCAACAAAATAAAAAATAGATAAACTGGACTTCAAAATAAGAAAGTTCTGTGAGCTGGGTGTGGTGTCATATACCTATACAGGGATCCCAGCACTCAGGAGGCTGAGGTTTAGGCAGGAAGATCCATGAGTTAGAGGCTAACCTGGGCTACACAGCAAGATTCTGGCTCAAAAAAGAAAGAAATTCTGGGCATGGTGGTACATGCCTGTAATCCTAGCACTTGGGAGGCTGAGGCAAGAGGATTGCCCTAAATTCAAGGCTGGCCTGGGCTATATAGTGAGCCCAAACTCAGCCTGAACTACATAGCTAGACCCTGCCTTAAAAAATAAAAAATAAAAAGTACAACTTATAAAATGAGGGAAAATATTTGTAAATTATGTATATGATAATGAAGTTTTATTTAGACTGTATAAAGAAACTTTATCAAACTCAGTGATAACCTGGGTATGGTGGTACATGCTTGTTGTTTTTTGTTTGTTTTGTTTTGTGGTGCCAGGGATCAAACTCAGGACCTTGTGGTTGCAAGGAAAGCACTCTAACCACTGAGCTAAATCCACAGCCCAGTGGTATATGCTTGTAATCCCAGCACTTGGCATGCTGGAGGTAGAAAGATCCTGAATTTGAGGCCAGCCTAGGGTACATAGACCAAGGCTGGCCTGGACTACATAGCAAGAACTGGTCTCAAAAAACCAAAATCCAAAAAGCAAAACAAAACCACAGACAAGGGGCTGGGGATTTAGTTCAGTGGTTAGAGTGCTTGCCTTGCAAGCACAAGGCCCTGAGTTCGATCCCCAGCACCAACACACACACACACACACACACACACACACACACACACACAAAACCACAAACAAGGCTTCCACTCTCAGAGCAAGATCCTATCTCAAAAAAAAGCAGGGGGGTGGTTTGGGGATTTAGCTCAAGTGGTAGAGCACAAGTGCAAGACCCTAAGTTTGATCCTCAGCACCCAAAAAACTCAAAACAAACCGAAAAATCAAACCAAATTGAAAAGTTGAATTACTAAGTTTAAAAGTTGGCAAAGGATCCAAACAAATGATTCAGTAAATAAAATATACAAGTGGCCAATAGACATGAAAATATGTTCAATGTATAATATTTGGTCACTAGGGAAATTAAATCAAAACTATAATAATACTACTTTATACTCACTAGGATTGTTACTGGGTTCTGGGATGCTGGGGACTCCTTCCAGAGGTGTTTTATAGGTTCTTTCTGTCCTGAACAAAGAATTGGTCAAGATAAATGTAAAAGGTGGAGAGAGTTTACATTTGTTAAAGGTAGGAAAAAAATACATGCTTTGCACAGTGAGTGTGGGCCAATTAAAAGTATGAAGAAAAAATACACTGCAGGTTGAGAGTGAACTACTGTGAATTTTTTTATTTTTTTGGTACTGGGGATCGAACTCGGGGTCTTGTGCTTCCAAGACAAGCACTCTAAACGCTGAGCTAAATTCCCAGCCCCAGTGAAAGAATACAGTGAAAGAACACAGTGAAAGAACATAGTGAAAGAACACAGTGGCCATAAACTTAATGGGAGCCATCTTTTTTTTGGTGCTGCGGATCGAACTCAGGGCCTCGTGCTTGTGAGGCAAGCACTCTAACCACTGAGCTAGAGGCTGGGGATTTAGCCTAGTGATTAGGGTGCTTGCCTTGCAAGCACAAGGCCCTGAGTTCGATCCCTGGCACCACAAAAACAAAAAAACAAACAAACAAAAAAAACACTGAGCTAAATCCCTAGCCTGCATTTTCTTTTTTTTTTTTTTTTTTTTTTTTTTTTTTTCCATTTTGAATCTATAGTTCTCATGCCTAAAAGTTTGATTTTTGAGTTTTTATGATCTTCCATGCCTTAATTTTTTGAAATAGGAAAAGCATTATAACTGTTTTAATGTCCTTCTCTGCCAATTCTGAGTATAAATTCTGGATCAGTTTGGATTCACATTATTCTCATTTTTGATGTCTTTGCTTTGTATGCTTTGTTAATCTTTGGATGCTGGACATGGTTATTTTACGTCTTGGATGTTGCATATTTTTATAGTTCTACAAATCTTGAACTTTGTTCTGCAGTGTAATTAATTGGATCCTTTCATGTCTAGCTTTTTTGTTAAATGGATCTTGGTGCAGTGTTATGTCTAATTATTCTTCAATACTGAACCAAGGCTTACTGTGTATTTTATTCCAAGCCTGTGAATTATGAGAGTTTTTTAGTCTGGTTACTAGGAAGACACTCTTCCTAGTTGATAGCCAAACAATTTTCCTCTCAGATGGTTCCTTGCCTGGCTTTAGCAGTTTTCTTGATATTGATAGTTCCCTCATGGGCACGGTCTGGTCAGTATTCAGTTGAATACGCCAGGGTTCACTCTCTGTGTACTTCTTTCTCCTTTGGTATTCTGTCCTCTGAACTTTAGCTGCCTTAGTCTCTCCAGATTCTCAGCTGTATTATAAGCTAGTTCAATTGTGAGGTTTCCTTGCTTTCTTGTTTTATGGTACTGGGGCTTAAACCTAGATCTTCACACATGCTAGGCAAGTATTCTACCACTTAGATACACCCCAAGGTCCCACTTCTTTTTCTGACGCCTTGAAACCATTGTTTCACGTATTTTCACTGGTTTATTCGTTGTTTCAGGCAGGTCTGTTGATCTGAGGCCATGTGCATCCTTTGGCTACATAAAGTTCTGTGTCTTGCTTTAGTTGCCAGGGGAGCTGCCTAATTAGCAGTTTCTGGCTCCTCCTTCCTTGAAGAAAATTTCCCCCTTGCAGTCTGGCTTTTGATGTGTCTACGTCCACACAGACTTTGTGTGCTGACTTTGTCTGGCATGCATATACTCCTGGCCTCATCTGGCCACTTGACATCCAAATGAGAAAGCCCTAGGGAAAGACGCAGCCAGGAAGATGTCAGTCAGAGTGCTTTCTGATTCCAAAACCACGGCTCCTTCCTCAGGCTAAGGATTCACACAGCTAGCAAGTTGTCCACGATATGAGGCACACAATCTAAGGTTGGGGAGTGATCAGCCCTCACCTGTGCTTGAAGATTCTAATTCTCCTGTGGATCAGCATTGTGCTCATTTTCTGATTCCAGCTTCCTGATGATTCTTTAGTATACTCAAGTCTCTACTTAGTTTCCTTTCATGAAACTGGCCAAGCAGTCAGCTATAACCTAGCATGATCAGGACCTGGGGCACAGCCAGGCTAGTACTAAAGACTATGGTGTCTCACTTGAGAGATAATGTGTGCAAGCCAGCCTGCCTGCTAGCCCCAGGCCAGCCAAAGGGGCTGCATGACCAGAGAAGTGACTCTTACACTGAGATAAAAATTTGTGGGGGTAGGAGTTGGGGGATTCAGATGACATCAAAAGACCCTTTTTAGGCTCCAATATTATGTCACTGCCTACTTCAGTAGAGAGATCACACTATGAGGAGGACCACAGATGTTGGAAGGACATGGCAGGGAAGCCAGAATGGTTTGATATTCAATGTGTGTTCATTTATTTTACACTTACAAAAGAAATCGCCCTCCCCTTTGCCCCATCTCCCAAAAAAGTCTCTTTTTACAAACATTTAAAAATTAAACCAAATGAAGATAGACAAGTTAATTTCAGTACAATTATTTTTCAGTGTAGCTGTTATAATTAGGGTTTAAATTTCCTACAAGTGACCAATGTCCAAGTAACTTATAGGGAAATCCTGATTATTGGCCAAAAGAAAAATTCCATATACAAGTTAGCAAATTCTAGTACAAAAATAGTCCATGTGTTGGAACAGCTTTTCTTTTACATAGGTCTCAGGTCAGTCTGCTGGCTGCATAATACCTAACATTTCTGGTTTTCACTCTCACAAATGGCTCATTCGTCATAGCTGAAGCAGCAAGGTGCCTGCCTTGGCAGGAGCTAAGGTCCACCTTGGGGCGTGCTGGAGATGGCAGGCCCAGGAGCACTTCACTGGCCCCGGGGCAGCTGGGCAGACCCCCAGCCCCAGCTCCACACAGAGCAGTTGGAGGGAGGGATGAGCTAGTCCCTTCCAAGGCAACGTCAGGCCCAGAACACAGGGTACATCTGCCTAGGGAGCTAGGCTGGTGCTGGTGTAGGACAGCCCATCTCCTGCCAGTGTTTTCTCCTCCCACTGCAGCCTGGCCTGGTGAGAGGTGGCCCTGGGCATCATTAGTGGCGAGAGTTGGCCCCGCTCTTGCTGCAGCTGGGGCAAGCCAGAGCAGGCTACTTGTCTCTCAGAATGTCGAGCTGTTCTTGACACTCGGTGAAGAGGCGCTGGAAACGGAGGTTCTGCCCGATGACTGGCAGCAGTTCCTTCAGCAACTCCCTCTTCCGTAGACCCTGTGGACAAAGAGTGACAGCTGAGTGAAATGTCAGGGAGAAGCTCTAGATCATGGGGGACTTTCCTGGTCTTGTAGAGACCCATTTCTGCCCACTGAAGAAACCCCAGAAAAAAGATATAACCTCCCATGTGATGAACCCTGGGAGGGCTTAAAGGTTAGGTTGAGCATGTGTAGGGGACAGAGGGGCAGGTAAAGGGGAGTGCCACAGTTCAGGGATAAGGCAGAGGAAGGGGCTGCTCCTCCACTTGTCCTCGGTCTGCTGGAAGTTGCGGCTGATCTTGCACTGACTTGGCAATGGTTATAGGGCTTGGCCTTCCAGGGGAGGCTGGAGGTAGCACATCATGCTGAGGATCAGGAGCACGGACATTTGGGACAAACTGCTCTTCATGGTGGTGCTCTCCAGGCAAGAGAGTTGCTGGGGTGGGCAGCAACTAGTTTTGGTAGCTCTCTGCCTTTGGCTCTTGCCCACAACTCCCCCAGCCCTGAGCACACTGGCACCATAATCTGTGACAGGAAGTTTCTGTAGCATAGTCTGAAGATCAGGCCCCGAGGACAGTTGGCTCAAGGGGAAAACAAGCCAGATGACATTTATTACTGGAATAGAAGGCCCAGAGTCTTAAAAGTGTGAGAGATAAACACGTAACAAGGGGCTGGGGATTTAGCTCAGTGGTACAGTGCTTGTCTAGCAAGTGCAAGGCCCTGAGTTCGATCCCTAGCACCAGCCCCTGCAAAAAAACCTGTAATAAGACTAGAAATGGTATGAAAGAACTAAGTGTATACATTAGGTTTAGCAGCCCAGGGGCAGATGAGATTAAGCAGGAGAATGGGCACTGGTGAAGTCCAAGTCAGAGTGGGTGAGTCAAGTCAGATGCAAAAGCAGCCCAGCTCCAGCAGAGAGGCAGGGGAGAGACAAGTTGCAAGGGAAAGGTAATGACAAACAGGGTGGCAAAGGGTCCAACATTCACATAATAAGGTCCCACAGGGAAGGAGAAGGAAATAGTGAGGAAATAATATGAATAGACTCCATATACTTAAATAAAAATGAACAGCTTAGACTAAAAAGCTCCACACAGTGCTGTCAAGTAAGATATGGGAAAACTGACATCTAGACATATTAGAATGAAATATACATAGTTTGAAAAGATCAAAAACGAAAAAATGTGAACATTTCTAAAGAAGAAGAACATGTCACTTATAAAGGAAAAGATATCAAAAGTCACAATAAAGTAGTGAATTTTTAACATACTGGGGAAAAAAATCTCATAATCTAGGTTTTAAAAAAAATTCAGCCAAACTGTTATACATATGAAGGTGTTACAAAAATATTCTTAGGGATGCAGGTTTTGTTTCTTTCTTTTCTTTTTTGGGGGGTGCTGGGGATTGAACTCAGGGCTTTGTGCTTGCCTAGCACTCAACCACTGAGCTAAATCCCCAACCCCTCTTTTCTTTTTTTTTTGAGACAAGGTCTCACTACGTAGTTCAGGCTGGCCTTGAACTCAGTGATCCTCCAGTCTCAGCCTCCCAAGTGGTGGGTTACAACAGGCAGGTACTACCATGCCCAGTAGGGCTGGCTGCAGGTTTTGCTCAGTAGCAGAGCATAGGCTTAGCATTCACAAAGCTCTGGGTCTTAGCCCCAGTATCATTAAAAAAAAAAAAAAAAAAAAAAGAAAGAATACAGATAAATTCCTAGAAAAATATAATTTATTGAAGCTGACCCAGAAAGGAGTTAGATGTACCAGATTTTTGGTACTGGAATTGAACTCAGGGCCTTTACACTGAACTTTATCGCTATCCTCTTTTTTTTTTTTTTTTTTAATTTTGGGACAGTGTCTCACCAAGTAACTAAGTTGCCTGGCCTGGGCTCAACTTATTTATGATCCTTCCGTCTCAGGCTCCCAGGGTGCTGGGATTACCGGCATATGCCACCATCCTTAGCTTCTATCTATCTATCTATCTATCTATCTATCTATCTATCCTATCTGGGTGCTGGAGATTGAACTCAGGGCCTATGTTTGCTAGGCGAGAGCTCTACCACTGAGTTAAATCCTCAACCCCATATATACTAGATTTTTAAAGGAACTTCTAAGAAATTTCCAAGGACTAGATAGTTCTAATCACACACAAACTCAGAGAACAGAAAAATGAAGTATTCCAATTCATTCTACAATACAAATATAACTCCGATTTAAAAACTGTACAAATATATCATGAAGGTTGGGGATTTAGCTCAAGTAGTAGAGTGCTTGCCTAGCAAGTGCAAGGGCCTGTGTTCGATTCCCCAGCACCCCATCCCCCAATAAAACAACACAACAACAGAAACAATATGAATGAGAAATAGTAGAAATATTTATAGGCAATAGAAACACCCACTAAAACTTCCAAAACTAAAAGACACATTTTTTTTTTTTTTTGTGACAATCAAATCCAGCAGTGTTCTGCCACTGCCACTGAGTTACACTCCTAGCCCTTTTTATTTTTTATTTTGAGATAGGGTCTCACTCATAGTGTTGACATGCCGGTACTCTCCATCTGGACAGGAGCTGGGTGCTGGGTGTCAGCAGCATGGAAAGTTGACCAGGATGGCCTTGAACTTGTGATCCTCCTGTCTTAGCTTTCCTAAATAGCTGGGATTACAAGTGTGCACCACAACACTCAGCCCAGACATAACATTTCAAAATAAAATAACTAAGCTTACTATACTCCACGGCAACCACACTGATCCAAATTACCTTCATCTATTCCTGGGACCATTGAAAAAGACATGCCCAGACTAGTTTTCAGCTCAATTGTACCAACTCTGTGGCCCTAAAAAAGTATTATAGCTACTCAAGAGGTCTCTGCTATCTACCTCCTGAACACAACTCCCACCTCACCTCACACTACCCTCTCCTCTTGCCTCCTGTGTGCCAGTCACACTGACCTCAAATGTGCCACACTCTTTTTTGTCTCCACTATTATCTCTACCAGGAAATGTTCTCCCCTGATCTCTGCAACTCATCTTTGGGTTTCATCTGAAATGTCCTCTTCTGAGCTTGTCCCTGGCCACTCCTTCCTGGGTACTCTCATCTCATTAACTGCTTATTTTCTTCTTGGCAAGAATCTGCACTCCATCCTGACCTAAATGCCTACTTGCCTATGTGCACCTCTCCACTAGACTGGAGCCCCACAAAGGCATCCTCACATGAAACGGAGAACATCTTGCTTGTCACAAGTATGTAATGGAGCCTTCTATGCTCCTGACACCCAGCACCCAGCTCCTACCCAGTCATGGAGTGCCAGTATGTCAGCCTCTCACTGAGGCTGGTGTCCAAGGCAGGGTGCTAAAGAAACCTCATGGGGAGAACTTTCAAAAGACTTTGGCTTATTTTTAAAATCTCCACCTTCATGTTTCAAGAAAGAATTCTTGCAGCAAGAATGAAAGAAGCACCTACCACTACTGTTGACTCCCACTGGCTTCCAGTGGAACAGTGAACGGGACCCAGTAAGTCCTTGCATATTTCTCGGAGTCGGTATTCAAAGCCTAATTACAAAAACAAAAACAGAACAAAAAACAAAACAGAAATAGGAACACATTACAAAAAAGAAATTAAAAAAATCAAGACTATGCTAAATTGTTGTATATATCAAAACAGAATGAATACTTATCTTATTTCCTTCTATGGGCAAAATGCCTCTGTATCTGTTTGGGGCATGGAGACCTACAATCACAGATTCTTATCCATTCATGTGCACCGCAACAATACATATAGCACCTTTTCCATGTGCTGGGCCCACAGGAGAAACAAGATATGGGCATTCTGTGATGAACTCCCCAAGGTGGGGGAAAACATGGGAAACTGTGGCAGAAGGGACATGGGCTGGTGGGATCTGTTTGAAATTAGACAGGAAGGCAGCTGGCAGGAAAGGTAATGTGGAAGGTGGGAAGGTAGCATGTAGGATGGAGTAGATAGCAAGGACATGACTGCAGGGTGGTGACTGAGTACAGAGACATCAAAGGTTCTGAAAACCATAGTAGAAAATTCAGAAAGGCTGTAGATGCAGAGTCTGGGATTTTGGCAGGACTTCAGGAAGGTGAAGCCATAGGGAATGAACAGAATCAAAGAGTAGAGAATAGAAAGGATGAAGATACTGTAGAATCAGAAGAATTTGGGAAGTGAATGGGGTTTTACTCTAACATTTTTTTGTTTACTCTAACATTTGATTTCTCTTCTTACAGTTGAAAAAACAACAGTCAGTGTGTGTAGGGACTGGTGTCTGGTCCAAGTCGCACTGGAACAGTCTTGTGGAAGACAAAAAAAAAAAAAAAAAAAAAAAAAAAAAGAAAGCAGTAGAAGTGACCCCCCAAAAGGTGCTAGGGCTTAGAGACAGGGCTGTCGGGGTAAATCTCGTTTAATACCTGGATAAGGTAAACTAGAGAGTAGAGAGGAGGCATTTCTGGAGGGAATAAGGCATGAGGCCTGAGGTGTGACTGGAGTGCCCCAAGTCCAAGCACCTTGGAGGTAAAGTATTTAGGAAAGCTGGGGTCCATACATATTGGGAGGCCACACAGACTGGGCAAGAAGAGCAAACATCAAATTTATCATTGGAATCACTGGGGAGGGAGATAGAGATCAATAGTGTTTGTTGTTATTACAAGTATATATAAACACACACCCTCAGATTTACACAACTGGAGACAAGCATGTCATACTCATTCTGAGAATTACATTTGTAGTCATTTAGTACATTTTTCTGTCTTTTCGGTACTTGAATTATTTTTTCTTTTTTGTTTTGTTTTTGGTGCCTGAGATTGAACTCAGGGCCTTGTGCTTGTGAGGCAAGCACTGTAACCACTGAGCTAAATCCCCAGCCCCTATTTTTTTCTTTAAATTATAATCAAAATGCAGAAGGTGGTAACAAGAACAAAGCAAAGGGCCAAAAATGGCTGAAGAAGCAGTTCTGGAAATAGGCCTGGGGCTGTGTGTGGACAAAGGAGTGTTCTGGGAGGGCCAGTCCTATGCCACAGCTGCTGGAGGCCATACTTAGGCAAAAAGAGCTGGTAAAAAAGGACGGACACTTGCCCAGTGAGGGATGAGACGCTGTTGGTGGTCACTCCAAGGACAGTATAGCTAGCTACCTCTTTCAGCACACCTTGTTTTCTGTAGGCAATGCTGCTGAGGGGACACAGGTGTTTTGACAGTCCTGACAGGGAAGGCCTGAGTTAGAGGGCCATGGAGAGGTGCTGGACAGCAGGCAGACCCTTTCAGTATAGGAGGGACTCTGAGAAGGAAGAGAAACACAGAAGATGCCTTCTGATGGGGTGACCAGCTTGCTAACTATCAATGCTGCTAGCGTATAATGGAAGGCAGGAGCCAGAACACTGACTTGGCTGCTTCAAGGCATGCCTTTCCATCCATGTATCCATCCTTGCTCCCTGCTGCCAACCTTTCCGCGCCTCTAGAGGAACATCCTCAGGCCCAGGCTATTTAGGTTCTAGAGCCAATGAGGAGGCAAGATGGCTGCTGGACTTCCCTGATCACAGCAAGCTGGGAGATGGGGGCTAAGGGGCTCATTTTGTTGTCAGGGTAGCAGGAGGCAAGGACCTTAAGGGGTTGATTAACAGGACTCATGAGGAATGTACAAGACTGTAGAGAGCTTTGGGTTCTTCTTTGATTCCCAGGGACTGAGGTAGGCCTGGGAGGACAGAGGGGCAGAAGGCCACTTGGGGCTGCCCAAGAACTCACCTTCGTTGACAAGGTACCGTGCGTAGAGGAGGAGCCAATGGCGGTACTCATGGCTGGACTGCAGAGTGAGTGCTGCTGCAACCTGGTTCTCTAGGTAGGCCAGTGTGGTCTCCTGCTGCACCACGTGAGGCACGGAGAAGAGCCGGGCGGCTTGCCTTCCAGAGCTGCAGAGACCGGCAGAGCAGGCGTGATGAGGCAGAGGGCCCTGCATGGGTTCATGAGGCTGCTCTCATGTGCCACAGTGAGTTGCCACAGCATGACAGGTTCCTGGGCTGCCCAAGACCTCCATGCACTAGCTAGTCTATTGTCCACTCTAGCCCTCTTGGCACATCAGATATATCCTATCCTGTACCTGCCATCTAGGTCCTGGAGA
This sequence comes from Hystrix cristata, assembly GCA_004026905.1. Taxonomy (NCBI): domain Eukaryota; kingdom Metazoa; phylum Chordata; class Mammalia; order Rodentia; family Hystricidae; genus Hystrix; species Hystrix cristata. Next base: position 37,882 of record PVJO010014153.1, read on the forward strand.
TATCAGGACAGTGGCCTGTTCCCCTGACACAAAATACTGCCCCACATGGGTATTTATGACCCTCATCACCCTCACATTGGCATCTGGGTTCCTATAGTGACAGGTTCCTGTGTTCTAGCTACCCCTGAGATATTATTGCATGTAGGCCCGCAACTCATGAACCTCCCTCATACTCTGCCTGTGCTGAGCAGCAGCTGGGCAGAGGGGACAGATAGACACCAGGCCTGTTCACTTCCCAGGGCAGCACTGCTAATAATGGCCATGGTGCTCAGCTCACGTACTTGGAGGTGCGGCCCTGGATTATGGCTAACGGTCCTGAGCACAGCATGGCGTCCTGGGATGGCAAGCTGCTCCTGAAGTCTGCACACTGGGCCAGTGAGTCCTGCTTATCAGAAACCAGGTTCCTGGGAAGAAAAAGACAGGAGTAGAGGTTAGGAAAATCAGAAGGCCTACACTAAAGGAGGCTGGCAAGGAAGTCAGAGAGGAAAAAGTCCTTCCCACCAAACTAGCAATAAACCAGAGGAGGATGAAGCACTGTACTGTAGCCAATTCCTGGCAGGTTTCCTGGTCATAGGCCTGATAAATGATTGTTCCCAGGGCAAGCTTGCTGATGGGGCTCTGTGAAGATTTTGGCTCCATGGTTCCTGATGACTGAGAAAGTTCTTC
>PVJO010014153.1:38647-49390 GCA_004026905.1 Hystrix cristata
TCTTAAATACAAAGACGTTTATATAGAACTAACATGTCTTTTTTTGGCCTTTAAAAAAATAATCAACTTGTTTCCATTACTATGGCAATTACACATAATATACCACCTTTTTGCAACTGGAGAGAGCAAGTAATTGAGATTTTATTTTTTTAAATGAATATAGTGGTACCTTGGTTCATGAACTTAGTTTGTTACACAATTTTGGAAATGATGGCCACATTTGTGTTTGTGCATGAAAGATGGTCACAGTTGTATCTGTCACCTGATATAGTTTAGAAACAAAAAAAAAATTTTGCCAAATGCTTTTGTTTGCAAACCAACTTGTTCACAAACGAAAGTATTTGTGAACTGAGGTACCACCGTAATGAACTATTGGTGTGAATATAAACTTGTGCCTGCCAACTCTTAACAGAAAAGGAGGTAGGAGGTACAAGTTTTGGATCTGAAGGACCAAAGATATAGGCAGACAGAAAGAACTTCCTGGGGTGGCTGGTGTATAATTCACATATTTTATATGTCTGGGTTAAGATTTCCGATGTATAAGGAGATTTTACAAACACAAAAGCGGGATCTGAATTCCAAAGTGGGCAAAGGAAATGTATGAATCACACCTGGATAAGTGATGTTCATCCTTGCTAATTCACGACGTAAATCTGAAGAACTACTTTGCTCCTATTAAACCCACCAAATTGACTAATACTGGCAAGGCTGCTGTGGAGCCAACTCTCCTATGTTATTGATGGCTAAGGAGGCCAATCTGGAAATACTGTTAAGAACCATAAAACATGTCAAGTGCTTATTCCAATAAAACCGGTCTCAGAAAATATGACAGCAGAACAGCTTCTCTACTTATGGGCTCTGAGGGCAGAAAGGCCACAGGCCAGCAGTGTCCCACGGAAATGCAGGGCATGTACTGCCTGTCATAGAGTCCAAGGACTGACTCCCAGGAGAAACATGGCCAGAAGAAGCCTTTGCTCTGCTGTCCAGTGCAGTAAGACACTCCCAGGGGACAACACTGGAGGGTGGGGTGGGGTGGCTTCTTACCATGTAGAGAGTGATGGATTAAAGCAGTATGCCTTCCCATCAGACAGGTTCATCACTGGGATTCCATGCTGCGTCAGCAAGATCTGTGACACCGTCATATCACTTCCTGGGGCACATCACAGGAATAAGTTCCAGTGTGTTCTGATCATCAAGTGTTTCCATATTCACCAAAGGAAAAATTTGAACCCCAGCTCCCGTAACCCCAGCAACAAGCCCTATAATGCCGACTTGGTGATTAGGAAAAGCTGCTTGGTGCTTTGTGAAAGCTGTCACTATGGATACCAGGATTTCTGTTACCTTACAGGGACCCATTTAATGTTGTACCCGTCTATGTGTCTCCTTGGTATGCAAGTGCACCATCTGCCTCACTGGGAGGCCTGTACTGGCCTGGCTCTCTATCTAGGCTGAGGGACCTGTCACTCAGATGCAGGAGGGGAAGGGTATTGCCAAAGGGTTACCTGCCAAGATGGAGTGTAGAGACTCTTCTTTCACCACAACCACCTGCCTGTGAACATCCCTAAGAAGGAGACAGGGAACAGCTTACTCTCCACCTGAGGTAAACGCATGAGTTTGTCTCAGCTGTTGAGAACCCCGATCCCTGCATGCATTCCCACCCCTCTGCCCAAGTCTGCAGTGGAGATCCCAGGCAACAGAGCACTAGGTCACCCCCAGCGCCCATACCCACTCTGAGAGAAGATGGCCATGGCAGCCACAACAGGAATGTAGCTACCCTTTACCAGCTGAGATCTTAAAGCTGATGAACCCATGTAAGGATCCAGCATATGCCATGAGGCAGTGTGATTTCTCACATAGTCTGCTCCAGTGAGGAGGATAGCAGAACAGGCCTCATTTCCCCTAGCACAGTCTCCCTAGCCCTTTGCCCACATGGGCAGCCAACACATACAATACTGCTTGCTCCTCCCCGGCCTGATGGCCACATTCTCTGTTGTGTTCCCTGACCCTGCAGTAAGGTGGGACCTGCATATCCCTGTCCTGCCTGTCTGGAGGCCACCCTACCCTGCGTCTAACTCTCACCAGACAGACAGTGTGGCTGCAGCAGTGAGCGCCATGACGTAGGAACCCGTGCAGTGCAAAGTAGAGATAGGGGACGGCAGGAGGATGGGAGGGAGCAGGCGGCGACCACAGGTGGAGAACACCGACAACGTCCTCTTTTCACAGGCGACACATACCACATCACTAGGAAGGTAGAGAAAGGGCAGGCGTCATATGGGGCTGAGTGCTATAGCAAGGGCCAGGACTGTTTATTGCAGCCTTCTCTCTGCCTGGGCCTAGCCAGGGCCTGACACAGCTTTCTGCTGACTCGGGGCAGTCAGAGCCTGCTTAAGGTCTCTTACGAAAGTCTTTTGTCTTCCTCCTGCCCACAGTGCTGCTTATGCTTCCCTGAGCTCACACTGATGTTAACGTAGTGGTGTGGGGACCCTGGAGAGTCTGTCACTCAGAAAGTATGGCTCACTCATCAGGTGATGACACAAAGTACCCAAGTAAGACACTTGGCTATGACTAGCTAGGGCAGTCCAGACAAGGCCTCTGGTGAGGTACGTTGAGAGAAGTATGGGAGTACCAGTATAAGCCTTATAGAGGACACCAGATGTGCACTCAGAGGGCTGTTCTGGCTGGGATGGGACAGGCATGTCACTCCCCAAGTAAGAAGTGCTTCAGGAGAAATCTTGTGTCTGATCATGTGTCTGGCCTTCTCTGAGGCTCCTCAGGCACAGAACAAGCAGGCTGCTGCCTTCCCAGTGAAGACCCACTGAGGATCAACCACAGGTGCAGGGAAAGACTGGGAGCTCAGGCCCCACGCAGCAGAAGCAGGTGCACAGCCAGAATCACAGGGTGTTGCCCACGGATGACTACCTGGAGTGTCCCTTCATGACTTCTACCCTGGTGAGTCAGGGCCTATGATCTGCATGGATGAAATTAGCCCCTACTGCCAGTAGGCCCACAGCAAAGTCAGCTAGAGAGAGAGCTCTGCCAACTCCTTCCTAAGAAGACATGTTGCAGGCTTCTAAAAAGGAAGAGGCAAATGAAGAGCTTCTGTTTACAGACATCTGTTTTGAAAGTATGAATCAGAGAAAACTTTAAGCAGGACTCGGCAGCAGGGAGCTCTCTGTGGTGTTGTGACTGAATTCTGTCTGCTTATCTCTGGTGGTTAGGTCCTTCTTTGAATCAGCCCACTGTGAAGGAAGCTGTCACACTGGGCTGTAATACTAGTGAGCAGGACTGCAGGTAGGACTTGAGTAAGTCGGATGGCATGGGCTGAGAGGCCCTGGTTGCCTGGAAGACCCCCTCAATAGCTGCTGTATTGCTAGAGGGGAGGCTGTGCAGCCATCACTGGCTCCCAGCTGCAGCATAATACTGACTAGTCGTGGGGCCAGGAATGAAAATGGGAGCCCATGATGGAACCCAACTCATGGGCACCTGAGATTGGGAGCTCAGTGTACTCATCATGAGAGAGAATGCAAGGAGGGAACAGACTGGTGGGACCCTACTAGCCTAACAATACAGGTTTTTTTTTTTTGGTGCCAGGGATTGAACTCAGGACCATGTGCTTGCTAGGCATACACTCTAACCACTGAGCTAAATCCCCTACTTAGCCTAACAATACAAATTCACTTAGGGACTATGGCAGTGATGGCAAACCTTTTAGAGCTTTCAATGATAACAAAGAGCTCACTGCGGCATGAGTGCTGTGGGTTCACCACCACTGGACAATGGGATTTCTGACCTAAGGCCTGAGCCCTGATCAGTGTTTGCAGACAGGTATGAAAATATTTACATATGACCTTACAACAGATGGCCAAAGGTCAATGAAAAGGACTGTATATGAGTGATCACCACTGTAAAACCCTGGTAAGAGTATCTGTCACATGGTTCTAACTGGGGTCCTATGGCTGGCAGGTGCCTGAAGAAAAAGTCTTCTCTTCAGACAGAGCACAGGAAAGAGAGAACTCTTGTTCACTGCCAGGAGCCTCTAGAAGACACCAGGTGATTAACCACTGAATTAAGATCTTTCTCCAAAGGGCAGAATCTGGAAAGGGAAGGACTGGGGACTTGGGGAAACAGTGAGAAATAGATCCTGACCACCTTGAATGAAAATCTGGGGTCCAGAATAAGAACCCATATAGGTCAGGGAGAGTCAGTCAAACTTCAGTCTTCAACTTGAATCTTTAGGAATTCTGGCCAGGCAAGGGACTAAAACCACCAGCCTAGTCTGAGTGACTCTCAAGTGCTCAGATTCTTCATCTATAACATGGATGGATAATGACACTGACTTCACTGGACATTGTAGGAACTTAGGTGACAAACACACATGTTTGGCCTTGATTAAGACCCAGTGTGATCCTCTATAGGAGCCATCTTCCCCTCAAAAAGGCTGCATTCCAGGAAAGTGACAGTGCCAGCCAGCACAGCGCAAGGTACCTACTCTCGAGGACAAGCCGAGACCTTGCTTGTACTTACCAGCTGCCGGCAGCAGTGAGGATCCGGCTGGTAAGCACCGTCTCCCACTCCTTCCCTTCCCGGTTGCACTTCAAGCGGCTCAGCTTCACACCCCCCACAGCTGTCACTTCATTCTCTACCTCGATGTACATGGAAGGATCAGAGCTCACCTGGATGAAGAAGAGTAAACACACATCTTTTCAGGTGATAGCAAGCCTGCTCAGACAGGGGTCCTGGGACCAGTGAGATACGCAGGGACTCTGCAGCCCTGAGCTCTCAAGCAGGGAAAAGACACAGAGAGACAGGCTAGCTGGCTGGCCAAAATAGGAGGGTGATAGCTGGTGAGGCCAAGGGTAATAGGGCAGGGCAAGAGGGCCACATCATCTTACGGGGGAGAACACACTTGAGTAAGGACTATAGGCAGTCAAGACAGAGCTTGGAGTGAGACTTTGCTTTTAGTGCTTCCTACTTAAAAATCTTCAAAGACTAAGGTATTTGGTAAGAAGAGAGCCATGGTGGTGCAGGGAGGAAAGCCGAGAGAACCCTATGGTGCTCTCTAGTTTCTGTGGCTATGAGTCTTGGTCTATTCAAATGAGATTACACTGGAGAAATGTCCCCAGCACAGCATGTGTGAAAAATGTGGAGCTCAGCGTCTGGTACCAGAGAGGCTCAAGCTTGCGTGTTTACAGAGCTGACCAACAGATAATTCAGTACAGAAACCCAGGCTGAATGGCTGTACCATGTGGCTATGCAAGATGGTGAGCTACAGCCAAAAGCCACCTTCCCTGCATAGACACCCAGAAACCAAGTACAGTCCCAAGAAGCACCCTGCAGTGAAGATACTGGGAAGGAAAAAAAAAACCCCAAAAAACAAGCAAACAAAAAAATAGCTGGGTATGGTGGCACACGCCTGTAATCCCAGTACTCAGGAGGCTGAGGCAGGAGGATCACTGTAAGTTCAAGGCCATTTTGCACTATATAGTGAATTTAAGGTAAGCCTGAACTACAAAGCAAGACCCTGGAGGAAGAGGAAGAGGAAGAGGAAGAGGGGGAGGGAGAGAGAGAGAGGGAGAGAGAGAAAGAGAAGGAAAAAAGGAAGACGAAGAAGACGAAGATGAAGAAGAAGAACAAGAACAAGAAGAAGATGACAATGACGAAGACACGACAACGCGACGACAACATGATGATGATGAAGACATTGAGAAGGGCTGGAATTTGGGAGCTGTGTAGCTGCTGTAGCTGTGTAGCTGTGTTGCTGTTGACTGCTGGAGGCGTCACCTGCCTCCATTCACATTTGCAACAAGAACAAACTATGTGGGTCTCATCCTTTGACTCCACCTGTTCCACTCCTCCGCGCCGTGGCCCATGGTTAGGAAGGGCTGATCCCTGCTCTCCAGTGCCCCATGAGGACCAGCATAGGTCTGGAGCAGTGTGTGGCCAATCAGAATGGACCAATACACTGGGTCCAAAAAGGCTGCTTGAGGACATACATCTAGGCTAGGTATAAAGGGTGTGCAGATATGAGAGGATGTGCAAAGATACTATGGAGGCTGAGGCATGGACATGGGATTGACCAGAGGGCCTCTGGGTGTAAGGGATTATTTGCCCCAGAATTGTGTTTGAAGCTCACTGTTACAAGAACTCCAACAGACTGATGATAACTCTGCTAGGCCCTGAGAAGTAGACAAGGCCAACAGAACCACAGGGAGATAGACCATGACCACATAGTCTCCTGGGCCTGGAGCCTGAGGCTGCCAGGACCAAATGTGGAGATGCAGGAGGGTTCTAGGAGAAGGGACATCTGAGACAAGTTTTAAAAGGAATTGGTTATCCTAAAGATGTAATAGTAAAGGGAGCCTTGCCAGCTGGTGGATCAAGGGCAAAGCTGCAGAGAGAAAGAGCTATGAGAGTGAGGAACAGGAGGCAAACACATTTTTTTTTTCCCCTTTGGGTTTTTTTGAGACAGGGTCTTGCTACACAGTTCAGGTTGGCCTTGAACTCACTATGTAGTTTAGCCTGACTCTAACTCTCAGTGATCATCCTGTCTCAGCCTCCTGAGTGCTGGGATTACAGACATGCACTATCACAGCCAACTGAGGCCAGCACTCTTGTTAACACTTGGTGGTACTCTGATCAACTATGATTTCTTCCCGAAAGGGACTGAGAGGTGATGGATAATAGTCCCCAAAGACCGAAAATACTGGGTTTATAGTGTGTGTGTGTGTGTGTGTGTGTGTGTGTGCGTGCGTGCGTGTGTGTGTAAGTGTGTTTGCGTGTGAACTGGTAGAGGGTCCCAGTACTTACCTGGAGCGTAAATGCTCTCTGGGGGCCTGGAATCGGAAGCTTCAGTGCAAGTGCTGGTGCAGACAGACACATGGCCTCTTTCTCCGCAGTAAGGGCAGCTGGAGACTAGAAGAGCCAGAAATGTCCCTGATTCCCAACCCAATATTACAGGGTAGCATTAGGTACAGGTAAGTTACCCAGAGGTGAGTCTGGCCCGCTACCAGGGAACTTCTACTTAACTTTGTGAGGGAGAAAGCACAGGAAATGCCACAAGGATCCTCACCTCACAGACATGGGAGCTGACACCAGAGGACCTGCTTACAGCTTTGGCTTGGTGGAGCGCAGGTCTAAGGAAGCGAGGCCTCCATGTGACGTTGCATGGTGTTTGTACCTGTGCCAGCTGGTCCCTAAGGCATCCCACACTAATGAGGCATACTACTGCATGCAGAGCCTCCCAGCACTGAGCTCAGGGAGGTGGGGTGGGGGGGTGGGCAGAGCAGCTGTGGGCCTTACCTGGACAGACAGAGACATGGGCAGAAGGCGGGAATCTTTCCGAGGGCGTCCTTTCTTCTTTTTTTCCACTGTCTCTACCTCAAGCTCAAGTTTGCGCTTAGATAGTGAAGAAGGCTTGGCTAAAGGGACCTTTTCATCGCTGTCGCTGCTGCTCTCCAAAAGGTCTCGGGGCCTCAGCTCTTTCACAAGGTTCTGCTCTTTCAACCTGCATAGAAAGACACCCATGACTTTCTTTATACAACTACTGATTTTATAAATTTTTAAAAATCCATACTCTTCCCAAAATGTTGATAAATACAAAAAGTAGAGAGGATTTTTCCTCTGCTCCAACATGCAGAGTTTGGAAGCTGACATACCTGTTTTTACAATAAGAAAGCTGAAAAACTGAGAAACAACAACTCTTCTTAGACCTATCAGAGAACTGAGGTCACAGGACAAATTGCTACCCTGAAAACTGAGAGATGGATCAAGACAGAAGGTCACAGCTGACCTGGACTGGAAGCCCCTGGAGTGGTTACTGTCAGACACATTTCCAAGGCAGTCATCATGTTGCTAAAGTCTAAGTGTGGACAAGCTTGAGAGTTATAACTCTTGGGGGCTCGATGCTAATAGGGTTCCCATACACTCACTATTTTTACATCAAGGGGTCCCTCCAGGTTCTCAAGGTAAAGATCCTGGATGGAGAAAATATCTTGTGTTTACTGGGCTTGGAACTAGGGGGAGGGGAGTGACCATTTTGAAACATGACCAGATCATTCATTTCTCCATAACTAAACCTTGCCCTCAAGAAAAACTATTTCACTAGAGCATTATCTTACCTGGAGGCAAAACAGGAATTAGTCAACATCTGCTCCCTCTATTGCCCCCCTCCCATGGCCCCTCCCCACAGGTTAAGAAACTCTTTTGAAAGATGATAATGAAGCCCAGGAGTTCATACCACAGTCCAGGAATTCTGGACCACTATGACCACCACCAAAAAAGAAAGTGAATCATGAGATTATAGAATGTTTCTCCTCCCCACATTTCTACTTCACCACATTACCACTGGTACAATAACAGTATATTATAACCATGACAGCTGAAAGACACAAACTATCTTTAAGGAATTTGTAGGAACTCCTTGCTAGATACAGACCTACGTACGTCATTTCCAATTGTTCAATACAATATGCCCGGCTTTCAACAAAAAATTACAAAGCATGATACAAGGCAAAATAAAACCAAAAGAAAAACCAAAAAGCCCAAATCAACCAAAAAACCCAAAAACACATAGCCTCAAAAGACAGACATTAGAACCAGACTCAGAGATAACAGAAAATTTGAAATTATCAGAGTAAGATTTTTAGATAACTGTGATTGATACATTAAGGGTTCCAATGGAAAAAGTTGGAGACCAGTAGACGCAGAGAGAATAATAAAAATAACAATAAAAACAACAACAAAAATAATAGCTGGGATTATAATAAGAAAAGCAAAGAAATTTCCAAAATTAATGAAAGATACCAAAGTAAAAGAGGAAAAACAGAAAGAAGAAGAGTGAGGAAGAAGAAGAAGAGGAGGAAGAGGAAGAAAGAATTTTCCAAAACTAATAAAAGAGGGGCTGGGGATTTAGCTTAGTGGTAGAGTGCTTGCCTAGCAAACACAAGGCCCCAAATTCGATCCCTAGCATCCACCCCCACCAAAAAAAAGAAAGAAAAAGGTACCAAATCACAGATCCAGGAAGGTCAGAGAACACCAAACAAGATAAATATCAAATATTTACACTTATGCATAATGCACTCAGGCTGCAAAAAGTCAAAGACAGAAAATCTTGAAAAGAAGATGGGGAGAAACTCCTACTTTATGTTGTGGTTTATGTCTAAAATGTAATTCCCCAAAATCTCATGCATTCATAGGTGGGATTTTTGGGAGGTGACTATCATGGGTGTATGATACTGGATTAGTCTACTGTTGGATTTATAGCTGGGTATGATGCTGGGAGGTGAAGGTTGGTAGGAAAAGGTGGATCACTGTGGATGTGGCCTGGAAGTATAAATCTTTTCTACTCCTTTGATCCCTCCCCTGCTTCCTGCCTGACTTGCCATGAACTGTTCTCTGCTGCCATGCCCCTCTGCCATGACACCAGCCAACTATGGACCGAAACCTCCTTACAAACTGTGAGTCAAAATAAACCTCTCCTCCTTTAACTTGTGAGTGTTGGATATTTTGTCCTGGCAACGAGAAAATAACTAGGATATTTTATAAGGAAAAAAGATTAAAAATTACTTTAGGTTTCTATAATCCTATAATTCAAATTTCTTGGATAAAGTGGAATATTTAAAGTGTTAAAAAACAAAACCCCACTAAGATGGGTAGGGTGACACAAATCTGTAGTTTCAGTTACTTGGGAGGCTAAGGCAGGAGGATCCTTTGATACCACGAGTTTGGAACTAGCCTGGGGAAAAAAAACGAGACCCTATCTAAAATACACAACAAACAAACAAAACTCCTTTCAGTCTAGAAATCTATTTCCAGGGAAATCATGCTCAAAAGTGAAGGTGAAATAAATACTTTCTAAGAAAAAAACAAACCAAACAACAAATACCTGAGGGAATTTATTGCCAGCAGACCTGCCTAGCAAAAAAGATTAAAAATTCTTCAAAGGAAAAGAAAATTATGCAGCTAAGAAGCTCATAGCGGCATGAAGAAAAAAATGTATCAGAGAAGGAACACATGAACATAAATTTTTTTCCTTTTCCTTTTCTGAATTGACCTAAGAGATTATTTTTTTCCTCAAACTAAAAATAATAACAATTTATTGGATGATTATAGCTTTTAAATAAATAAGTGGTAATAATGTTATGAGGCATAGAAGAGAGCAACTGGGAATACTCTGTAATAAATTTCCTGTACTATTCATGAAACAGTATAATATTATTAAAAATGAGACTTAGATTGGTTGTGAATATTCACTGAAAAAATTTTTTTTACAAGAGAAGTATAGGTTGGGGATTTAGCTCAAGTGGTACAGTGCTTGCCTAGCAAGTACAAGGCCCTGAGTTCAATCCCCAGCACCAAAAAAGAAAGGTGTAATTGATAATACTAAAAATAGAATCATATAAAATGCTCAATTAGAACCACAGGAGGCAGAAAAAGGAAAGATTAAAAAAGTACAATAAACAGAAAACAGTTACAAATGTATTAACCCAACGAATGACAGAATGGATAAAAAAGTGTCATTAAAAATAGGTTTCTATTTTATTTATTTTATGTTTATTTGTATATGTTTGCTGGACATAAATTATATTCATCATGGGGAGTTGGTACATGTACATAACACATCTTAAATGTTTTTACTTCTCCTTGCCTTCCCTTCCCCTCTTTCCATTCTACATCCCCTTCCCACTTACAATGGGGTTTATATTTTAAAAAATATTTTCTTTTTTTTTTTTTTTTTTTTTTTTT
>PVJO010014154.1:0-49323 GCA_004026905.1 Hystrix cristata
GTATGTCCTCATCTATCTTATTCACTGGATCTTGCACCATATAACTTCTGGCTTTTCTCAAAAGTCAAAATTACTATGGAAAGTAAACTTTTTTAATTGATTCAGGACACCCAGGCAGTCGTAACTGCATAACTAAGGACACTTACAAAGGAAGACTTCCAGAACTGCTTCAGACAGTGGTAAAGATGTTGGAATAAGTGTGTTCGAAGGGGGCGGTATTCTGAGGGCGGCTAATGGCAGTGCAGGAAATTTACTGTAGTAAATTAAAAAAAAGAAATTAACTCACATTTAGCCTAGTGCTTATGGCAGATTAAGGTCTTCCCCATATCCAAACTACAGGACTGCTTCTGCCTTCGGCCCTCTGCCCACACTGCTTCTGCTCCACACAGTGCCTTCCTCCTGCTGCCTACTCAAACTCCAGGCCCCCTCTACTCCCAATTCATACCTCTTTTTCCTCCATAAAACCTCTTTACCACTCAATTCTACGAATACCTCCATTTCTTTTCGTATTACAAACTTAATTCTATTTTTACTTATTTCTGTTCTGCCTATTGTGAACTGATTTAGCTATGCCACAAAATCTGGAGTGACAGTTGTGACAGGGAGCAATAAAATAATGGCAGGACAATACAAGTAAGAAAAAAAAAATCAATGGTACTATCCAGTAACAGCGCTGGTACAATCTGCTTGAGCCTTTTTTCTCCTTTCAGGTAGCATTCAAAAGAGTTTGAGCCACTATGGTGACTAACAAAACCCCTCTCTGATCCTGTATCCTAGAACACAGAGAAAAACCATCAGAGTAAAACCTGATTGAGGCCTGCACTTGCCCAACATGAACCAGGAATGAAGTAACTTTGGTTTTCAATAAATGCATTTTTACATGTATATTGGAAACTGAGGTGCCAGAAACTACCGAAATACCGTTCATAATTGGGCTCAGAGTTTTCAACACATGGAGGCAGAAAGAATAAGAATTCTGTCCAATTAAAACAAAAGATTTACCTATATTCTTTTGGCACTGAAAGTATCTTTAATAAAACTATGCAGAAAATACTATTTTTTTTAGTTTTTATAATACAATCTTCATAACACAAATATATATTTGGTTAGCTTCTTTAAACACTCAATGAGAAAGAACTATTATATTCTGATTCTGGAAGATAAATAAATTGCCCAGAGTTACCTAAATAAGCATCTGAGCAGGGACTCCAAGCAACCTGACTTCAGAGTTGGTCCTTTTCAGTATTGCCTCTGTCTTCAGATCCAAACCTTTGTTTATCTTTTTTTGGGGGGTGTGCTGGGGATCGAACTCAGGGCCTTGCACTTGTTAGGTGAGAGCTCTGCCACTGAGCTAAATCCCCAACCCCTCCTTTGTTTACTTTTAAGTGAGATACTTCATTGAATATTTGAGCTCATTCAATATTTACTCTTATATTTGTTTAGTTTTTCATTATCCAGTGTGTCACATGTTGATATACATCTTTAAGAACCTCATCCTTCATGAAGTAATTGGGCAAACCAATGTATATAAAATAATAAGGACTACACTGTGCTTTAATGCTACAGTAGTTCCAATGACCATCTCCTTTGATCAAAACTTTACTCAGGCCCCTGAGTTCTTTCTGACTAGTCTTGACTTTGGGTTCCCTCTTGCTTTGTACAGCTCCAGTTAAAGCAATAATCCTGCTAAATTTGTTTAGCAAAAGTCTTCCCCTCAATGGTAGTCTGACAGCCATCAGTAGTACCACATCAACCTGGCCTGCCTTCTTCAAAATCCTGTCATGTCAATTTGGATATAAAGCCCTTAACCTTGATGTTTCATCTCTGTATGATTTTTCTATCCACTGACTCCCACACCCCGCTCCTTGGTTATAAATCCCCCTTTGTCCTTATTGGGTTGGAGTCAGATCTCTCTCACTCTCCAAAAGAGGCACACTGCAGCGGTCCTCTACCTTCTACCATAGTTCTCTTTGAATAAAATCTGTCTTCTATCTTTAACAAGTGTCATGTATGTATTTTTAAAAAATAGACACAGTATTTGAGTAAAGTAGAGGAAAAAAGTCATGGTTTTACATGGAGGAGGGGTTTTGATTTGAACCTAAAAAGGACAAGTGTTTATCGGGGTGGGGAGGGAGGCATTATGTGCAGAAAGGACAGCTTGGTGTTCTCTGAGGGCTTTAAGAGGTTAAATGGAGCTGAAGTAGGCACAGTAATTAGCAAAAAGGATCCTAGAGAGGAAGCAAGTGGCAGATCAATGGGGGCCTTGAATACTCTGCCAAAGAACTTGGACTCGCTCCATCAATCTGTGGGGAACCTTGGAGGGTTTGAAAGTAAGGAGTAATGTTATCTGCTTTGCATTTTTTGTAGATCATTCCTTTAGTAGTTCATAGGAGGAATTGAGGGATAGCAAAAATGGAGGCAGAGATACAAATTATGCGATTCTCTGTAATTCAAAAAAGAAAATATTTTTAAACACTCTGTGTGTTATGATGTGTGAGCATGTTAAAACATTGTTTCTGACTGTCGAGAGACTGCCCCTCCAAGTCCTAGCTAATTCCTAGAGATTGCAGAGAGCTCAGCCTCAAGCAGGCCTTTGGTATACAAACTAATCCACCCAAAGCCAAACTTCCCATTACAATATTCCTTGGCCTTCATCCCTCCTAGGCCAGATGCCAGGCGGCTAAGGCTCATTCCTACAGTCCCAGACCCACTGAAATTATTTAAACTAGTCAATACTAACTGTTCATCAGCCTTGCCTTTCTTTTCCTGTGGAAACCCTAAAAAAGACCACAGCTCAAACCCTCCTTGCTCCAGTCTTCTGCCTCATGAAACCCTGTTGTCTCTTCTGTGCTTCTCTGTGTGGTGTGCTCTGCCTCCTATCCATTTTAAGGTCTGTGAGACAATAAACTTTTTTGAGGGACTTGCTGGGGATTGAACTCAGGACCTTGCGCTTGCTAGTCAAGTGCTCTATCACTAAGCTAAATCCCCAACCCCAAGACAATAAACTTGATTTCCCTGAGATTTTTCTTGTGTCTCTTCTTGTGTCTACCGCTGACTGAATTCAAAAGAGTTAATGAAGATGAAAAGGAAGAAAAAGGAAAGTGAAGAAGGCAGACAGAAGAGAGTATGGGTCTGAATTAGATGTGAAGAATAAGAAAGAGGATGAGCTGTGGTAAGTCCTAAGTGTATGACAAGGGAGAAGAATATTTGGGGAAATTCATGACTTCTGTTTTGGATGTGTTCAGTTTGGTCTATACATCTGATGTTGAGTGGAGAAATATAAACAGTCATTGGATATTTGGAAGTTCAGGAGAGTGATGCAGCTGTAATTTAGACTCTGGAAATCTATGAATGGTGACAGGTACCCATGGTAAAAAGAAGAGGCCTGAGAGCTGAATATTGGATTTCACCAACACTGAAAGACAGAAGAGAAGAACATGGTAAAAAGAGAAAACAAGTCATCAGAGAAGGAGTGCTAGAAGAGAAGGGACTCCAGTGAGACAAGACAGACTTTGTGCAAGGGCAAGTATTACCAAGAGATACAACGAGATGATCAATACTAATTCAGTGGTTGCTGAACATTCTTATTTTTAAAAATGTCAATAGACTTGAAATATGTAGTACTACACTTTGGAAGCATCAAGATTGAATATTTTCAAATTTAATGAACCATGACTCATTCTCATGGGGCCGTGTTAGTTTCTTATGGCTACCGTAACAAAGTGCCTTGAACTGAGTGCCTTCAAATGGGAGCAATTTAATCTCTCCTAGTGCTGGAGGAAGTGACAAGTGTGGATCCCTCCTAAAGGTTCCAAAGGAGCATCTGCTCTGTGTGTCCTGGTTTCTGGCAACAGCAGGCGATCCTTGTTGTTCCTGGCTTGTGTACGGGTCACTCCGATCTCCGCCTCCATACTCACATGGTCACCTTTCTCCATGTATCCCTGGACGTTCTGTCAGATATCTCTCTCCTCTTTTATTATAAAGCTAACAGTCATACAGTAAGTCCATGTCTTACGGACATTCAAGTTGCGAACTTTCACAGATACAAATGGACTTCACATTAAGAACATCTGTAGATGCGAATGAATTACGGGCTGCTCACGTGTCTGCCGGACATTGTCACAGTTGTGCTGCTGTGTGCTCACTACGCAGTGCAACAGTGCACAGCAGTACGGTGCTCAGTCAGAGCACAGGATGTCAGCAAGCAAGAGGAAAGCAGTGGTGAAGTGGACAATACCGCTAGGAACCTCAAAGCAATATACATTGTATATTGGTGCCAAAAGTGTGTTAGACTCACTTTGTCTGACTTACGAATGAAACCGATTTACAAAGTTCTCCTTGAATGGAAGTCGGGGTCTTACTATATCAGATTAAGGGTCTAGCCTCCTCCAGTATGACCTTATAATAACTAATTACATCTGCAGATAAAGTTACTTTCTGTTATGCTAGGGGAGAGAAGGTATTGATGTATCTTTTATGACACAATTCAATCCATAACAGTGGCCAACACTGTGCTGAACACTTCCAAAATGCTATCACGTTAAGGCTTCATAGCACTCCACAGCCAAGGTCTGATGAGTCTCATTTCAGACACAGCAGGGCTGAATTTCTTTCGTTGTACTCCATAAATGACGTCCTCTGAAGTGGTGTTAAAGGCAGGCCTAGAGTTATTTTTGGCCATGAACTTTTATTTATCAAGTTTTTTTGTTTTGTTTTTTCTTTACCATATATTCATAAAATTGAAGTGATAGAAATATTTTTAAAATAATTTACATGTAAAAAAAAGACCCAGAAAGTCTTGGCAACTTACTCAAAGTCCTAAAATTAGATTTTCACGCTTTCATTCTCAATACTTTTCTAAAACACTACAAGTGTGCCAGTCAGGTGTGTTATCATCTGTTGAATAAAAAAGTGAACCAAACTGAATGTAGTAGACATCTGCTTTTGCTTCTCTGTGTCCCATTTTCCTTTGATCTTAGAAGAACACATTGATTTTCCTTAAGAACCACCTTTTTCTTTCTCTCAGTTTGTGTGATTTCTATTTTTTTGGTGGAGTTTAAATCTACCCTTCTACCTCTATTGAATTTCAAAGGTGACATGTTAGGCCAATAAAGTTCAATTATAGAACTTTTTAATAATCAGGATGGCAGGAAGGCTATTATTTATGGGAACTGTACAAGGTTAGTACACAGTCCAGGTGGCTGCCATACAACAATAGTTCTCCTGAAAGTGAAGTCATTACAAGAAAAAGTAGAGCTGAGAAAGTGAAAGCAACTAATTCTTTTTTTAAATGCTAGCTCCAACCATACTGGCAGTTAAATGACTCTGTTTTTATACTTAGGAGAACCAACAAATTCTCTGAATTAAGACAGCCTGATTTGAGTTCCTGTCATTTCTCACCAAGAGTGCTGATGAACACATTTTTTTAATAAAAAACCTGGATAGTCTATATATAATTGATGTCAAGTTATTGTTAAGCAACACTGGACATCTAGTCAACGCAATATGTATAATCTTAGTTTTAGTAATATATTAGTTACTTTTCTAGAGTTCTGAATGGTTTGCAAGAGAGCAGACTTAATACAGTACAAGTACAAGTCACAACATTCACACACACAAAACAAATGCAGGAAGAGTGCAGAATATCTATCTATGCACTGGAGACCCAGAAGATCCACTCGAGGGCTGGGAGCCCACAACAATGTTCCATGTATATCCGTGTCTGCACTAAAAGTCTGAAGAAATCTATACTGGAGCCAGGATACAATATTTGCAGTAGAGATAAAGACTAGAGCTCCCCTGAAGCTACCAGTAGCCATCCTTGATGACAGCAAGGCCCCGAGCTCCTTCTGTGACAAGAACAGCTGAGTTCCCTTTGGGAGAACGAGCCCCAACAGAGCTTCTCCTGGGGAAACAGCCAGCCCCCATCTTCTACTCCCGTTCTCCTTTATGTTCGCAATAACCTTCAGGTGGATACTGTACACACAGAACCACACCAGCTCAGTCCAGCTGGGCCTTCCTGCTCAAGTTTACCAAAATAAGTCCACCACAAGTAATAATTAAGCATTTGATTTTTCACAGAATTATTCTTTGGAGTCTCATTCAAATTAAGAAGTTTTGGCTTGACAGTATTAAGGTTCTCTTCCAGGATTTACTTGGTGTTATTGTTTGAAAGTTAATATACTTGTGGGAATATATATTGTTATTCATAATTTGAAAATTCCGATATTATATTACATTAATATCTGATCCTTTCAGGGTATATTGTGATATTCATTTACCATCAGTGCTTATTAACTATCACTTGTCACAGGATTAATTTGGAAGCAGAATTTAAAACTTTCTCTGAAGAATTTTAAAATCATACACATGGTTATTCCAACACAGATTCCTTTTTCCAAAAGCTGTAATCATAGATTATAATTATCATCTGTAATAATAGGGTTGTTAATATTACTTCAAGTGCACAATTACTCATTTTTATTCCTTCAGGCTAACTTTCCTTGAATATTTATACCTTGTGCTTTATAGATCATGGCATTTGGTCAATGCAGGTCCTTCAAGTTTCTGTGCTCACACTCCTTTTCATGTTTATTCACTTCATGTGCTTGTGAAACTAAGTGGTCTTATTTTCTATGAATTTTGGCAAGAGAATCTTTAGGATCATCGGAGTCTTCATTTCTTCTCTGCAAGGCACTTTTCGCTTGGGGTATGGACGAAATACCATGAATATTATCTCTGTGCTGGTGAGAGTCACCTCTGTCCTTCATTCTCAACTCCTTTCTCGGACAGTGAGTATGATTTTTTTAAATTATTTTTTTTCTGTCTCCACGGTACTATATACACAAGACTTGGAACATGTCTAAGTTTTCATTTTCTTATGACCTTTGAGTATGTTGCAGTTGGTGTTAAAGGTTCGACTAGCTGCTCGCAGGTTTTATTTTATTTTTTCCTCATTTAACAGTTGTCTCAGAGATCTTTGCACATTTAATGGTAAACCTCTACCTTAATCAAATCCAACAAAATGTTACTGTTTCCTCCCTTTTTTCCTTATATGTGATCTATTGTGAATGAATCGTTTGCCTTTGAGAAAAGAAAATGTTAGATGGCAGTTTCTGTCATGGCCTGTGTAACAGTTTTGTCTCTTGCAGATTTCATCTCTTTGTTGTTTCTTTAAAATCTGACTTTACTCAACAACTAAAATCCATAACGTTTTCAGTAATATTTTATTGTGAGGATAAAAAGGAATGTAATGTTTAGAATAGAATATCTTTAATGTAGCATGGTATTTGTCTTTATAATAGAACTGCCATTATTTTTATAAAGTATGACAAGCATATAGATAAAAATGCAAACGCTTCAGAAGGGCATAAAATGACTACTACACCATGTAAGATCTACTAGACCAAGTAACCATCTTGCTCTTTAAAGGTAAGTATTTTTAATACATTTGTGCTGTTTCCTTCTGTTTTTATTAGATTTACTGTTTTTCTTCCTTCCTACTTCCCTCCCTCCTTTCCAATTCCCTCCCTCCTTCCCTCTCTCTGTTCTTTCTTCCTTCTTTCCTTTTCTTTCTTTTTCTTTTCTTCTTTCCTTTTTTTTTCTTTCTTTCTTTCTTTCTTGAGATGCTGAGGACCAAACCTGGGGCCTGCCTTGTAGTTTCCATTTATCTATAGCCCTCACCTTTGGTGTTTCTTGATTTATCTGACAGAATCAGTTTACTCCCTATTGAGTTATAAACCTCCTGAGTTTTGTTAGTTTTGTTGATCATTTTTACTATTTTCGCCTACTAATTAACTCAATGTTCTTAAGTAACATTCAAGAGTCTATTAATTGTTCTACTAATGGATATTTCACTCAGAGATAAAAATATTTCATGTCTCTACATTAGCCTCCACCTTCTGAACTGTCACTTAACTAATTACTTTTAAATGTGTAATTGCATTTTTCTATTAATCTCATATTTCCATCCTTTGCTTATAAATTGATTTTGAACATCTGATACTAATAAACAGTATTTATAATTATTTGCTTTGTAAATATCATTATCTTCACAACCCACTATGAAAATTGAGTTTTTGAGAAGGATGTACAATTCTATCACTAACCCTGTTCATTGAATGTGTCAGAGCTCAAGGTTAAGTGAGTGCTCAATTTCTACACTACATTTATTGGATAATTTTAGTTTGCTTCATATTTGGACCAACTTTCTGGTACATATATTTATTTGAAAATTTTAAAATAAATTTTGCTTCTGCTTTGTACACCTACAATTAATTTGCCATCAGTATAGTTAAACTGATGGTTTGAATGTGTAAGTTTCATCATTTCAAACTCCCAGGAAAATTTTCCCATTTTCCCCTAGAATAAATGCATATGCTGACTCATGCATCCTACCTACCTCCAGCTTCTTTCTCTGCTTTTATCTCCTCCTTATTGACTATTTCAATTATAGTAGTGGCCTTCTTGCTATTCTATGGACAAATCACTGTCTTTGTACTTGGTTTTCTCTTGACCTAGAATATACTTTCTACAGTTTTCATGTTTTGTTCTTTTTTTCCTTACCTTAAATATCACATTGTGAAACTAAGTGGTCTTATTTTCTATGAATTCTGGCAAGAGAATCCTTAGAATCACCAGAGTCTTCATTTATTCTCTGCAAGGCGCTTTTCGCTATATTCACATCCAAATTTAAATAGTCTCTTCTCTCATTATTTTCCTATCTCTTTATACTGCATTCATTTTCCTTTTAGCAGCTGTCAGTGCTTTATATTACATTATGTGGCATTTGTTTATTATCTGTCTATTAGGCTCTAGAGCCCAAAGTCTTGAAGGACAAAGTCTTCCCGACCTCTTTTTGGATGTTGTATTTTCAGCCTGTCCTACTCCTCAAAGCTAAGGCTCTCAGTAAACGTTTGTTGAACAACAAATTAAAGAAATTTGATCATCATATAATCAAGGTCAAAGCTGTCCCCTAGAGTTTTCAGTATTTATTACAAATTCTGTATCTGTGCTCCCCGATGGGCTACTGAGCACTGTAAATGAGGCTAGCGAGAATGAGGAAACAAAAATATATTTTATACTTTCGTTTTATTAAATTTTATTTTAATTGCACTGTTACCCTCCTGGGATTTCCTTTCTTTGTATACATGTACTATGCTCCATTGAAGTCTTTCATGATTTTTTTTTTTTAATTTCAATAGCAATTTTAGAAAGGACGAGTTTTTTATTCCTTGGACATCAAAACATAGTTTGGCTTTGATTTTTGATTCTTACTCTAGACAGTTTGTCTGGAATTTTTTTTTCCTTAATAGCACCTTCTTCTTGTATGGCTGCGGTGTGTACCCTAGATAGATTTATAAAATGGTTTCCTTTTGTGCCTGAGTATTTTTATGGTCATTAGGTTGTGTTTTTATTTCTTGTTGCTTCTCCTTCGTGTCCTTGTTTTTTTTAAATTAAAACCTGGTAAACTTGGCTGCCCATTTTTCTCTATTTTGAGAGTGATTTCCATGAGAGGTGACTAAAAGCTCTTCACTGGGATGTTTTGAGCTGTATGTTTGGTTCGTGTATCTATTCAGAATCATCTAATTTCCATTTTCAGGTATTCATGGAAATCTCCAGATGTCTTTCCTATTATTTTCAATTCTAATTCATCTTTATTTACTTTTGTGCCTTGTCACTATCATTTTAGTGGAATAATGGGAGCAAGGTAAAGGTAATATAAATCTTTAGCTTGCCCTTATTAATGATCATGCACATCCTGTAACACTGGTTACACATATTGTAAAACAGTGGTAATACTGGAAATTTATTTTCATTTTAACTATCCCGGACTAATCCCTTTTGTCAGTATTATACTGTTTACTCTGAAGTCCTCAAGGTCTACTATTCATATTTATGCAGGCTGTGCATTAATTGAAAGTAAATTTTGTTGTTTCCAATATTTTTAAGACTATGCCATAAACTTTCCCTAAATTTACTGCATGTACGTCTCAAACATATTAGTTTACTATTAATTTCTGTAAGTTGTCAGTATATTAAGTAATTATACAAATATATATTTTAATTGCTTATATTATATTTTAATGCATTGCTAATATATGCATATATATTTCAATATAACAAAGATATTCACATGTTAACTTTTTATATTTTTCATAAGCCTGTGGACAAAGTGGACCATGATACTATTTTTAACACATATCATAGATTAGTTGCATATTTTGCATAAATATTAAAAACTTATACTGCTTCCTAAAAGTATATGAGTTTTAAGATTAGATATTTTATCAAAGATTTTTATCAAAGATTTTGTTTCAAATCTTTTCTAAAATACATCAATATAGTCCATACACATATATGCATGCAAAGAGACACCTCTACTTGTAGAGGTAGAAGCAGACCTGAGAACATACAGAATGAAAAAAGTGGACAGAGGACAAAATACCCCTGGTACTGGGAGAGATAGGATAGAAGCAGACATGAGAGGAAAACAGTCAATAATACCTAAGATCTACTTAGATATAGAATGGAGGTAGCCAGTGGTCTGCTAGAAAGATCACTCCTCAGATCTCAGGTGAGGGCCAATTCCAAGAATGACTTTGGCAGCCTGGTAGCCCAGAGGCTGCTCTTATCACAGGAGATGAAGTCCCACAGTAGAGCACCCATGGATAGGGCAAGGTTGCTGTTCCCGTTGGAGATAAATATACCTTCGACCAACTGCAAAAGGACCTCATATCCAATTGCATGTGCAAAATTTCGGTAATGAAGTCATCTCTCTTCCTTGCTCCTTTCTACACTTGAATAGATAAGCTTTACTCTGAAAAAAAGAAATCTTGCTAATATCTTATTGATTGCCAAATCTACTATTGCTTATTCTGCCTGTGTGCTTAGGTGACCCTCTAACTTGAATCAGCAAAGAATAGTTTGGCAGAGTTGAATAAGAGACACTGAGCTGAACCGCCAGGGCAGAGAGCTCCTGTGAGGTAGACGCACCCATGTGAGAGAACACGGCTGGAAGGTGCACCATTAAAAATGTAGAATGAGAATTCTTAAGAAAATATGACAGAACATTAGAACAGAAACAGGAAAATGTTCTAAAGAAAATTTAAAACCACTACTGAAAATGCAATGCTTATCTTTAAAAATGTGGATGAGCTATTTTAAAGATATATAAGAATAAAAAATACTGAGAAAAGATAAAAAATAGAAAAGGGACAGCTTCAGGATATGTGTGCAAATTCTGTGAATTCTAGTAAGGGGAAAAATTGAGGAGAAAAAATTTCAAAACAAAAGAAGAAGAAGAAGAAGAAGAAGAACAACAATAAACACCTGAAGAAAACTACCTTGAACTGGAGAGATAAAGTGAGTTTTCAATTCCCAATGACATAGTAAAAGCTAATCAGGATTAATTTTAAGATGACGTATTCTTAGACATACACTGGAGACGCACAGACGCTATCATGTATAATCTGAGACAGTCAGAGCACGGTAGTATTAATGTCCCTGGTTAAAAATAGGTTATATATCCCAAGTTAACCAAAAGTTAGGGACATGAACAGACAATTGTCAAAAAAAGAGATGAAAATGGCCGATAAGCACATGAAATAATGCTAACCGGTAAACATTAAAAAGATAAGTAGCAGGTAGAGCTAAGTAAAATAAATGAGAGTATTTATTCTTTAAGAAGGTTTTAAATTGGTTCAATATTTTAGGAAGTACACTACAGAATTTTAGAAGAAAATTGCATACGCTTCAACTCAAGAATTTCACTTATGAAGTTTATCTGGTTATAAATTGCAACAGTTTGAACAGTAAAAGATTGGAGAAATTGTAACATACTCACACAATTTAGGGCAGATACAAAAAAGAAAGAAGGGTATTTATAAGTACTAATTTGGAAAGAGATACTGTTGTAGCACAGGCCACCATTCCATAGTACCCACTATTTTATTGCTGTACAATAACAGAAACCACTGTTTTATTTAAAAAAACAATACTTTGAGATAAAATTTACATACCATAAAATTCAGTCTTTAAAATATTTTTAGTTCTGATTTTATTACAATCAGAGAGTTGTGTAACCATCATAGCATCTCGTAATGTTTTAAAACGTAGCTAGGATTTGCTGTCATCACGTTTAGTGAGACACACACACCTGAAAATGACAGTTATTGAGGAAGAAATTTTTCTAATAAGCTGCCTTTCTTGCCCCAGACACCAGAGGCATAACACGCATGCGCACACGTGCAAGCCTACATGGTGGGGCGGCAGAGTACAGTGTTGGTCAGCAGGCGGAAACCAGCAAATGTGTCTTTCTCCGGGAGACACCGGGTAGGTAGTAAGTTAAGAAAGTTTAGGATTAGATAGTTTGCACTTCAGTGGGCTCCAGAGTTTAGGGGCCACCGTAGCTGCCTGACATCTGGCCTTTGGGAGCACAGGGCAGGAGAGCCATAGCTGGACACTGAGAGCTCAATAAAGGAGTTTAGGGAAGGATGGTTGAGACTGAATAGTTAGCATATGAAAGGTACACTCTGGGTGAGCCTTTTTACTATCAATTGGATTACCCTACTACAGGGCAATCTCTATTTGATCAGAAGTTGCAGATGTCAAAATATCAGAAAACCAGAAAATAAAAGGCATGATTCATACAGATGACACGATCACCAGGACAATGACCACACACACACACACACGCACACACACACACACACACACACACACACCCGCTCCCTGGGCTCTCTTAGCAGTTGTCAGCACAGCTTCCGGGTAGCGCTGCTAATGTAACCGGCCAGCCGGCAGCATTCTTCCTCCCGCTGGCGGGAAGGCAGACAGGACAGTCTAGATCAGTACCTTGACCTGCTAGTTAGAAGGCTCGTGTCTAGAAAGTAGAAGACGAAACAGAAGGAAGAAGGTTCTCAGATCATCACGGAACCATCAAACGCCCTAGTGTTAGGGGCGTAGCTCCGGGAGAGTGCTTGCCCAGCACGGACAAGGCCCTGGGGTCTAAAAACGTCTATGCATACTGCCACCTTATAAAAATATGCATATTTCACCATGTTTCTAATAGTTGTGTTACTCATAGTCAAACTAAAAGAGTTTTAAAAAATTCAACTACTTGCATACCATGAGTCCATTTCTGTTCATAAAATAATATACAGATAAGTATAGACATAGATGTGTCTGTATACATAGAAAATTTAGGAAACCTACGTGTGGATTATTGGGAGTCATTAACTCGAGGGGACATTACTGGCTGGCAGGAAGGCAATCACATTTTATACTTAGCAATAATTTTTAATGGCAAGTTTATGATGCATTCCCACTTCTTATGTTTTCATTTTGTTCAAATACAAGTTAAAAAACAAAAATTCATTTATTTTCTTAGCTCCTTTTATAAGTAGTTATTGAAAAAAACATAAATTATAGTTAATGAATAAGTCAACCATGGTTACACTAAGTTATTACTGGTTAATCATGTATTTGTTTTCCTAAAATATTTGACTTCCTATTCTCCTTGAGATTTCATGAATTGCGTGGTAGAGCTGATAGTATATACTATTGTTGTATTTGTATAACAAATACAAATGTAGACTGAGTTATGATTGTAACTCCCAAATCCATAAAAAAAATTTTATGGAAAATTTTTTGGAACCCGTGTAGTGGTGGATATCAATTACTTTGTTGTCTTTCTATTTGGAAAATACTTCTTGCTGATTCCAATTTCCTGTCCTCTCTCCCGAGCCTCCAATCCCCAGACACTCCGTCCACAGGGGAACATATGTAGCACAGATAGTTTGGCTAGAGACTCTCATTTGTCTGCACATGGTGATTACACCAAAGATTTCTTTCAGTGCAATAAAATTATCTTCTAAACTTAATTATTGTCTGAGAGAGATCACGTAAAATTGTAGTAGTATTTATGTTAAGGTTATAGTCTACACTATTTCAAAGAATTATATATACAAGGAAAAAAAAGCACAAAGTTATGGAATAAAGAGTGTCTGTGGATAGGGAGAAGGACTTCTTTAGATTTAGATAGGATTTTCACAGTTTTCAGCCATATTCCTAGCAGCCAGCCCCGTGCAGACTCATGGGAAAGTCCTGCAGTCAGTGAAAACATGTGAAAAACCCTGAGGCAGTTACGAGTGTGGTGCTCCAAAACACAGCCGGTTGGTCGGTTGGTCGGGAGCACAGTGGATTAGGAAAGGAGGGATTGGAGAGTCAGCATCTGAGCAGTAAGAAGGGGTTCAGATCGCCTTGAAGGTCAAAGTAAAAATCTTAGATCTTTTCCTCTAAAAGAAAAGAGTTGCCTCTTTTTCCTCCCCTCCCCTCCACTTCCTTTCCTCTCCTCTTCTCTTCCTTCCCTTTCACTTTTGTTTCTTTTCCTTTCCTTTTTAAAAAGACACTCTGGTTGAGAATGAAGAATGGGTTGCAGTGGAAGCAAGAGTGAAAGCAGGATGAGAAATCATGAGGCACTTGCACTAGTCTAGGAAGGATTTCCTTAATTCAAGGTATTGGAGATCACAAAGTAGACATTAACTACATCTCTATACTGTTCACTTAACTGTATTTAATCTGACAGTTGTGAATAAGGTTTTGTAGGACAAAGCTTAATTCATGGATGAAAAAAGGCTATAAAAATCAAAAATAAAAAAGTTACAGCTCTTTAAAAGTCAGAATACATACTATCTATAACAACATCATTATTTCTGCATTGATGAAAAGCTTTATGGACAAAAGTCAGAAACTACAAAACTGTCTTTACCACAATAAGTACTTCTAATACTGCCTGCTGACATTAACATTTGGAGTAGTTTTATTTTGTCTCTTCAAGATTAACTTATCAGGATTCTAAATCATAGTATGGCTTTTCTTACAATGTCTCCATATAATACGTCATTAAAAAAAAAGAATACTCTTTCCTGTTACAAAGGACACATCATTAATATGAGCAAAAAATTCTGATTCTATTAAACATACTAGTTTCTTCATAAAGTGCTGAAGCAATTCAAATTTCATTAGCAAAAATGTTTGCTCCATTTATAGCAGCTTCTCCTCCAATCTTTCCCCATCCTGTTTTCCAAACCAGTGCTTTATTTATTAATTAGTAAAGGAGTCGTTCTCTTTAATTAGAAAGAAAGGGTAGGCCTCCAGAAATTAAGAATTTTCTTGTAGCAAAAATGTGGGGAACATGCCATAGGATCAGTAGCATTTTAGTTAAAGAAGCTGTTTCATTTGTTCTAGCTTGTAAAAAGAGAAATTTTAAACTTTATATGTTTATAACTAAGACTTTCATCATTTGGTAAACACCGTTTTCTAGATGTTCTATTTGGGGGTGGTTCCTGTGAAGTATTTTCTGTGTCTGTTGCCACCCTACTTTGCGACCCAAGAACAGTCAAGCAGGAAAATTAGGAACATTACAGTTAACATGAGGAAAGCATTTGGTTTAGCAAATTTATTTAGCTTATATGTAAGTAATAACTATATTAATTATAAATCCCTTTTAGGGGAAAAACTATGTTCTCCATTGTTTGGAACAAGCTGAGAACTCCCAATAGACACAGCCTGGATTACTTCTCTTGTTAAGCAATCTTACTCTTCAAGTCCCTCCAGCAGCCTGTACCTCTGATTCCAACCTGTCTTCCCCAGAGAATATCCTAGATTTTCTTGGCATGAGACATAACCTATATTAAGTAAATTATTAAATCTCAGAAACTGTAGCTAATGGAAGGCATTTCTGTATAGCTTCATTTCAGTGTAATGGAATAGTTCAATCACTAGGTATATGAAATAGTGACGAAGTCACAGAGGTGCTATAGCTTTTTGTATTTATAGATGGCTATATTCACTACAAAAGCATGCCTCATATAATGTATGGCCATGCCAAGATGAAAGTTGAACTTATTTCAAAAGAATCATGCTTATTGATGTTCAGGGAAAGGTCAGGGCATTACAGTTAGAGCTAAAATTTCAGGTAACCATTGCATCTGAATGAAATGGAAGAAAAAGAAATAACTAATGTCTTTGGTTGACATTTGTGATGAGTGGAAAATGAACAAATACACTCACAGTGATTGGTGTGACCTAATGAAAATGTCAACAAATTAACACATGCTGTTGTTTTATCTCCATTGTAAGTGGACTCCTCTGCACCTACTTTTATTTTCCAGGCCTGGAGCACAATAGCGTACTTCTCCATCCATTCCAAGTTGAGACTGAGTGCTACCACATAAGACCTCTTCTTTTTACTCTTCAGGTCTCTTTTCCTTGTTTTCTCTCTTTTCTTGACATCTTCCTTTATTCATAGTTACTATTTAATGTGTTCTTAGTAATGTGCCAGCACCATAATAAAAAAAACCTATACCAATAAATCATGGCCTCCTCAAAACCCATTCCAATGTGACACAGTATTTCCTCTCTATTCAAAAGGAAAATGAAATGCACATGGGGAATATATATTAGAGATTTGCAAAGGAAGAAATGGAAGAGACAGTGACATGGAAGATAAAAGAAAACGAAGAGCGAGTAGAAAAATGGAGGTAGCCAGTGCACCAGGTTTAGGGCTTTCTTATCAAGGTTATCATAAACCTCATGACTATGTTCTGGAGAAATTTTGGATATGCTTTTGAATACTTGCAAGCAGCTTTGGTACTGCAGTGAAAAACTGGAACAAATGGAATGGAGAAAGGCAATCTCCTCACTGCATTCCCCACAGAGCCCTGCTAAACTGTGAGATCCTGAAGACCCCAATGAGTCCGTACATGATGGGCAATCCTGTTCTACCGATGGACACCTTGGTCTCTCATAAAGTTCAATATATTTTTACCACTGGATGCAGTCATTTCACCTCTGCTTATTTAAACAAACATTAAAATATTCATCATGGTGGGCACTGGTAGAGCACATACTTAGTATGTGTAAGACCTTGAATTCAACCCCAAACACAAACAATAACAACAACAACAAAAACAAACCAATAAAACCTACAAAACAAACATTATCCCACATTATCATGGGATTCAAGGAGAACCTTGCTATGTTTCTATTCATTCATTTTCTGGACATTTTAAAATTAGAAATTACATACAGAAGGGTCCATGATACTTTTCAGTGATTAAGAGTTTTATCCTCCTTATTCAGTTCTATGTACACCTGGGGAAGGTTCCTCAGTAATGATTGATGGCCTGAGCCCGCAGCCTGGCAGGTTGGTTTTATTTTCCTGAATTCACAGATGCAAATTCACGCCTGTAATACAGATTTTTCTAGGTTAACTATAGTCCTTTCCAAATTCAGGCTTATCATACACTTCATTCAGAACAAATTTATCTTTTGGATGATACGGAAAGAATCTATTTACTTTTGAAAATGAATAAGATTTCATTCTCATGGCTTCAATCAATTTTAGTTAGGGGTATTAAAAGAAAATACTATATAAGTAAAAAATGTATTTATATTCCCTTCTCTCTCTTTGCCCTTAGTTTAGAGTGTTATCGTCATACTGAGCAACTTATTACTAGATTTTGTGAAACCCTTACTATTTATTACAATCACCTCAGTAATCAGCAGGGAAGGAGGGAGTAGATTAGAGGAAGATCTCGGAAGGAGACTGGAAAGAATGACCTCGAGAAAACACAGCTTCTTAAATACTGAAGGGACAAGAACAAATTCCTCCTGAGTACAGAAAAAAATTTATCTGGTCTCAATAAAGGGGGAAATACACCCTTGCAGAAAGAAAAAAATATTAGTGATCCCAATTAGCCTGCCCACTGCTTGAGCAGAGTGTGATATGAGGGCCACCAGGCTATGTCATCTTGTTATTTTCTATAGGCACCTTTGGTTCATTTAATGTATATCAATATACATAAATTATAGTTCCAAGAGCAGATATTCACAGCAAATGTCTTGTGAAACTCCAAACATGGTACAAAAATAATTCATCATTATTTTCAACAACAAAGAGTAAATACTTAAGGACAGTAGAGGAAAGAGAAAGTACAGAAAATCAGTCTCTTTTCGCCTCCTGTACGCGGTTCCTTTTCCCCAGGGTTGCATCTTTTTTCACTTTTACCTTATCCTTCTTTCCTTCACTGGTAACAGAGTAGCACAATCTCCAGATTCCCAAATTTTCATCGATGCCCTCATCTTTCTCATTTCATCTGGTCAGTTTTCTTTCACATCTTTCTCAGGGACTATTTCAAACACTCGCCAACACCAAAGCCCTTCAACTGCCGCCTTAGCAAATGATCTTTCCTCTCACATCATTGAAAAAGAGGCCGGGAAAAGAAATAAAAAGAGGACGGTTGGTAACTTTGGAGAAAGCTGAGCCTTTCAGAGACCACAGTCCTCACATCACAGTTAACTGCTTGTGTAACCAGTTAAGGTACGTTTGGTACCTTTTCTCCGATCTTTTCAGGGATTTAGAAAATGAAGGAAAACATGGAGAAAATGAGAACAATCTGGAGATGGCTATGCCATTTAGGATGAATAGAATCTGTGATTCAGGAAGAGCGAAACCAGAGAATGTAGACTAGGGAATGTGACCCAAGAAGACAGGCATTTGTTTTCCTACTCATTGCCTAATACCTAATGTTTGGAAACGTGCCTAGTATAGTTAGTTTGGCATTTACTAAATATCACTTAGATGCACAAATAACTTAAAGTGTGTTAGGCCTTTGAAAATGAGGACACCAATAAACTCTAAATTGCATTTTAAAGCTCTCAGTCTGATGGCAATGTGTACATGTCTCACTCTAGTCCATTGCGATCTGGCCTCCACCCTCACAATATGTTTAATGAGCTGTGGCCTGATTGCCGTGCTCAGTGGCTGCTTCCCAGACCTTTCTGTACTTAGCTTCACACTTTTATTCTGTTGGCCTCTCATTCTTAGAAATCTGTCCTTCGTCTTTCAGGCTGCTCCTCTATCTCTTTCATTTCACAAGCTTCTCTTCTTTGGACTGCCTCTTAATACTGGCCCTCCTTGATCTTCTGGGTGATTTCATCCTCTTTACGGCTTTAACTACCAACCATCACCAATCTGCTGAGGATTCTTCATTTGCACCTGTAGTCCAGACTGCCAGTCAGGCCCCAGGGGCCTGCTGGGAGTCATCTCAAACCTAACATGTCCAAATAAGAAATCATCTTTGTGTACTAAATATATTCCCTCTCCAGAATTGCCTCTTCATTTTTTTTACTTATGGAAGCCATAAACTGGGAAGTCATTTGAATCTTCCTCCATCCCTCCCATACAGGCAATTAGTTACTAAAGTCTATTAATTCGAGCTTAGAGCTTGAGTCTGTTCGTTTCGTTTATATTGACATTTAGGATACTTTCTTCTTATTTTTTATTTGGATTACCATACCAGCCTCCCTACTATTTTGCTTGCCACTAGTTTTTCCTTTCTGTATGTAATATACAGCTCTCTAGTCTTTCCGATACTCCAATAGCATGCCAAGTTCTTAGCACAAAGGCTTACAACTAGGTTTTTCCAAGTCTGGAATACTTTCTTATCACTCCTAGGCATGGTCTGTTCCTTCGCTACATTCAGGTGTTGTTCTGTACCTAAAATTATATTTACACATTAGATTTCTTTTTGTCTTCTCTAGTGGACAGTTCTTTTTTGTTCTATATTAAAAATTTCTACCTACTGGAGGAATGAGTACTCATTTGCCAAATGAATGACTAAATTAGAGAAAAATTACATCCAAAAATTATATGCTACACTGTCTTGGGAAATGATGGCTTACATATTTGTTGCTCCCTGAGGCAGTCATCAGCTGCTCAAGAGTACCGAGGCCTTCTTTGCTAATATCCTCTAGGTTTTAATCAGCAATAGTGCCTTATTCTGGTGATGTTCAGTAAAAGTGTCTTAGAAAACAAATACCAAAAAAGCTCTTACTTTATCTTAGCTACCAGAGTAGCTGAATTTCAGATAAGATATTTAATGTCTATTATTCTAAATAGACTTACATTTTATCCCTGCTATTAACCACTCTGCACAAAGGCCCATGTGTCAATGGCTTGGTCCCCAGAGGGGTATTATTAAGAGGCAATGGGTGGGACCTTTAACAGGTAGGGCCTAGTATACTAGAGGGTCACTAGAGAAAGGCCTTCAAAGGAGACTGTGCTTCCCCGAGCCCTGCTTCTTCTGCTTTCTGGCCATGAGAAGAATGATTTTGCTCTGCTACGTGCTCCTGCCCCAGTGTCCTGCACCATCAAAGGCCCAGAACAAAGAGGCCCATCAGTCATGGACTGAAAACCTCCCAAACTGTGAGCCAAAATAGATCTCTTCTTTTCCAAGCTAATTGTATCAGCTATTTCGTTATAGTGAAGGAAAGCTAACTAATATAACATCAAACATTGATTTTGTTTATGGGAAAATTTTACCCATAAACTTTCTATCATATAGACTATAAATAAAAAAAATTGAAGGTATTATTTTGGGTTTTTTCCTGACTTTTTTATACTCATCTTGAGTCATCAATATGAACCTAAAGTTATTACAATAAAATTTCCTTACCAATATTTTCATGACTCTCTTGTCAAAGGAATGGAATTATCAAATACCACAGCTAGATGTGATTTTTATTGTTATCTAATTTACAATTTTCAGTCTTTCATATGGGGAAAATTAAAGTCTAAAACAGTCACATTATTTCTGAAAATACTACATGGCAGAGAAGTGAATATATCAGTCCAATAATAATTACGGAAATTTTAGGGAACGCCTATTATATGGTAAGTGGAATATATCCTGGGACCCAAGAGACAGTTCTTATACTTGTACTACAATGCATTTGACTTTTTAATTTACTCTCTTAACTGGACACCCTTTGGACCCACTGAAACTCTTTGTAAATAACTTTTGATATTACTGAGTATTTACAGAGGGTTTGAGCAGGCCCAGCCTTGTCAGTTATAGTGTCAATAAAGTTTCAATGAATCTTTAAAGAATATCCTGTTCACACACAATGAAGTACTATTCTGTTAAAAGAAGGATAAATTTGAGTCATCTGTAGGAAAATGGACACACCTTGAGACCATAATGTAAGTGAAATAAACGAGACACACAAGGTTAAATATCACATAATTTCTTCTATATGAAAAACTGAAAGCATAAATAAATCAACAAGCAAAATAAAAGATAATAGGAAACAGAGATAGAACTTTTGCAAATAGGAAAGGGATCAAGAGATGGAGGAGAAGAGCAGATGGATACATAAAATGAATTAAGATATGTCATGTACATGTACCAATTTCCCACAAAGAATGTACAAATATGTACTTAAAAAAGAAAACAACGAAAAAGTGTTCTACACTGATGTGCAGTTCTATTTGGGAATCTGTCTCTAGTCCTGCTTCTGTTTACTCTTTACTGGATTATGATTTAGTTGAAGTATACTTACTGTTAACTTAAACTCAGCTGGAAGATAGATACTTTATTATTTTTCTTTTTAGTTCTTCCATCGTCATAGTTTTTAACTGTGGGGCTCAGTCTCCTGAAGTGTAGTTTCTGCACTGTATTTCTTCATCATTAAACTGTAATTCTTGTTTTTACAGAAGGATAGCTCTTTCTCTTTTGGTTATGTAGTTAATGACACTGGTGTATGCATTATCTGTCACAAATCCCTACTATCTATGCTACTAATGGTTACACATCTTTCCTTTAACTGATGGCTTCATTTGCTTTTAGGAGAAAAAGTATGCACTAAGAACATGGTTATAGGCCAATTAATCTAGTTTTATATCTCTTTATCATAACAGGTTAATGAAATTGTGATGTGTATCATATAAATAATTTCAACTTTTATCAGGCATACTTTTTGTATAAAATAACTTTTAATCATTTAGTTTTCAAACTTTTTTATAAAAGCAGTTATATGTACAAATATAACTGGAAGCAAAAGTGTTCCTGAGAACTTTATATATATATTTCTTAGAAAAAAAAACCTTTACCAGATAAAAAGTATGCATATTAAAATCTATGGAACAATTTTGTGAAGATTTTTAACCTGTAATTTTCTATTACACTTAACTGAGAGCAGATGCACTTTTTTCTTTGACTCAGGAAACTTATTTACAAACATACACTTGTAAGCCTATATTGCATATTTATCTTCACTGGTATTATTGTCTTTAGGGAGCATTAATTGCTCGCTATCTCTTAGCTACTTAAAGGCAATCCTGGAACAATTACCATGTATTTATGGGAATGAGGCACACATTGATTTATGTACTTATTTATTGCCTTTCCCCTAATGATGCCACAGCATTTGAGTCAAGACAATACCAGTATACACAAGTCCACTTCTCTCTGTGGGAATCATTTCTTTCTCCATCCTCACCACCTGCTTTGGCAGCACCACACCACCATTATGAGGCGTTCACTCTGCAAGTTAAAACTGTAATGGTGATTGTCTTTCAAGGACTGAATCTACCCTTATCAATTTTCCTAAAACAGAATTGGGATCTTCTTTTCTTTCTTCTTTTTTTTTTTTCTTAAGAGGACAACAGGAGTTGGGGATTTAGCTCAGCGGTAGAGCGCTTGCCTAGCAAGTGCAAGGCCCTGAGTTTGATCCCCAGCACTCCTCCCCACCAAATAAGACAACAGCCTTCACTTTTGAATTACACACATTGGGGTAGGTAGAGGTCACTGGTTTAATTTTTGAGTGAGATTGTTAGAGATGTAAAGTAATTACTATGTTTGTTGTTCAGATATTTATGTAAAATAAACCATTTCAAATTAAAAGACAAAAGTTATGGATTGTCTTATTAAATGTTTCCAGTTGATTTAGGTGTAACTCCCACTATTTTATAGGGCTATGTGTCATTTTTTTTTTCATTTCATGAACCCTAATACATAGATAATATATATGTATACATATTATATATATGTGAATAATGACAGAAATACATGAAAGCAACACAGAACTTGATTTACCAGAGGAAAAAATAAAGATCCTTGTAATTTATTGTTGGATACTTATTTCTAGATAATTCATGTGTAAATACATACAAAATAACTTATCATATTTAAATTGTTATTTTAAATACTTGGCAAAAGTACCTAACTCAACTTAAAAAGGATATTTTGGTTCCCACTGAGATGTAAGACAGGAAAAACTATTTAAACTTCTCTGCCAAATTAAAGAGAAAGGAACTAGAAAATATAAAAGAAATAACTAATATGCTATTTCATTGCTCTGTATCTCAGCTTCTCTCATTTAGATTTTATTCTTTGGTATGGTTATGAAATGGCTATTTCTTAAAATTACATTTTACAAGTAATCATTTTCACTATTTTCAGTGTTTTGAAAACAGTACTGTGTTATTTAATTCAGATTATTACGTTTCAAAATATTTAACTTAGATAAGATAACTAAAGCATGAAACTGATTCACTATGATACAACAAAAGGAAAAAGGAAAAAGGAAAAAGGAAAGCATGGGTTTTCTAGTGAAAGAGACTTCAGTTTGAAAACTACTAATATGCCATTCTGGGTCAGAAGTCCTAGGCCAGTAAACTTATCTGAACCTCAATTTCTCATCATTAAAAATATGGATACTGATATTCACAAGAGTTGCTGTGAGGATAAAATGGAAAAGATATATGTGAAATGTGTCGAATAGGTAGTTATCAATGATGACTACCACTTCGTGTGGTTTACTGTGAGCAGCATAGGATACTAAATGGATTGTACATCTACAAATTTAATTCTTATATAAGGGGATAAATATCTTTTTTTTTTTCTTGGTGGGCGGTGCTGGGGATCCAACTCAGGGCCATGGGCTTGCGAGGCAAGTGCTCTACCACTTGAGCTAATCTCCAACCCTTAAATTCAGGGTTCATTTCTTTCTATAAGGGGATAAAATTTAATTCTTATAGCATTTCTTTGTGATGCTGCAAAGAAGAGTACTAAGATGCTCCAATGTTATAATGGGTTGTTTTGATCTCACTCTACAGATACAAAAGTAAAGAACAGAAATGTTAAATTATACAAAGCTGCACAAATCTTAAATGACAGAGAAGAATTCTAGTTGGGATTCATCTGTTTGTTTTCTATTGCTGTATAAGAAACCATCCAAATAAATGTATGTATGTATTTTTGGTGCTGGGGATCGAACTCAGGGCCTCGTGCTTGAGAGGCAAGCACTCTAACCACTGAGCTAAATCGCCAGTCCAGAAACCATCCAAATTTAGTGACTTAAAATACCATTTTATTCTGTCTGATGATTCTATGGACTGGCCCGACTGAGCCGGGCAGTTCCTTTACACAGGTGCAGCCCTCCAATGGCGGCAGTGCTGGGGATTAAAGGTGGGGCATGATGTCTGAGATGGCTCAGGTGTAAGACTGGCATTCAGTGCTCTCTCCCGGGAGCTCAGCCAGGGCTGTTGACTGGAGCACCCCAGTTCTCTCTGCGGCCCTCAGTGGCCTTGTCATACGGATCGCCCTCACTCAGTTTGGAGTCTGGCTTCCGGGAAGAAGCAACATTGCAGGACAAGCTGCAATGTGCAAAAATGTCGAATGTCTCCATTTGTATCACACTCATTAACGTCCCATTGACCAAGGTTAGTCCCACAGAGAAACTCAGAGTCAGTGTGAGAAACAGCTACACAAGGCATGAAGACTAAGAAGTCTCATTAAGGCCCGTTGAGCACCCCCAGAGGCCCGTCATCAAGAGCGCTCTCCTCTGCCTTCCCAGCAACCACGCCGCGGCTAGTATGTTCCTTACGGCGGTGTGTTGGGCAAGATCTTCTGAGAGGTATTTAGGCGGTTTAGACACATTCAATTGTGTATTTTTAGTAAATTTTATACTTTCCTGCTTCCAAATATGACATCAAATTTCAACTTCCTGCAAATGTTTTATAGAAATTTCAGTTCTATAAAAGAAAATATTTCTTTCAAGGATTTAAATTATTGTTATGAAATTTGAAATGTCATTCTGTTTTGGCTTTTATATATTTAATTCGTTATTGAATAAAATAAGAAAAATATTGTTACATTTTACACCTTACCATTATTCAAAAAAAGTGACTATATAGCAATCCATGTTTTTAGAGTAGTATATGACTAATTTTGAAGTTTTTAGAAATTTTCTTTCAAAAGAATTAGCTTGATCCCATTAACCGTAAGGCAGGACTTTTACTTTAGATATTATAATCCTTTTTCATTTTTATCAATTATAATAATTTATTTTAACGCTATTGATGTAGATGGTTTATACAGAACTTTTTTTGTTGAAATGTTTTACTCCAGATGAAGTATTCCATATTTGCATATAAAATTTATGCTTTTTTTGAGGGGTGCTGTGGCTCAAGCTCAGAGCCTTGTGCTTGCTAGGCAAGCACTCTACCACTGAGCTAAATCCCAACCCCTTAAAATTTGCTTCTAAATAGTAGTTTTTAACCTGAATGACCCAAAATACTGAAAGCATTCCTTTTATTAACATTGACATTTAGAAAAAATATATAACCCTTTACTGTTGACTTAATGGCTTCAATTTAAATTAACAATGCTTTATAGATAATTCAAAGCTATTTGGCAACCAATGCAAACTCTGATAATGTCATAGGCTAGAATTCAGATTCTGACGGGTAGTATCAGAAGATGATAGCCCAACAAAGTCATTCTCCTGATGATTGTGGTATTGTTATTACATTTTTAAACAAATTCAGACTGATACATAAAACTAAGAAAATCAGAAACTTACTTTTTGTGACAACACCTTCTAGGCGAATGATGTTTGGGTGATCAAACTGACCCATGATACTCGCTTCTCTTAGAAAATCTCTTCTTTGCCGATCCATGTGTCCACCTTTCAAAGTTTTAATGGCAACTGGGATTTCTCTTTTCCCTGGTGTTTTCAAGCGCCCGCTACAGACTTCTCCAAATTCGCCTTAAAATATGAACAAAAGCATTTACTTGTTTAAACAGAATACTTGTATTTCAAACAAATTAAATTGTCACTGTTACTCTTTAATAAAATAATGTAACTCTAAATTGTGTCATTTTTACATAAATACTTCTTTCTTAAAAATCAAGTTGGTATGGACAACATTCATGGTCAACGGCATGTATTCATTACCCTGTCATTATTCATTAATAATAGAATGCAATTTCCTATGCTGTATCACAGGAGTTACTATTGACTGATATCTCTGATTTGTTAGGAAGTCATGATTAGCAGAGCAGGTAATACTGATGTAATTGTATGGAAAAGCAATCACTACAAAATGTTTCTTTTTCTTGTTCTCAATTCTCATACATGAGAAAAAT
Organism: Hystrix cristata; assembly: GCA_004026905.1. NCBI lineage: Eukaryota > Metazoa > Chordata > Mammalia > Rodentia > Hystricidae > Hystrix > Hystrix cristata. The sequence goes on from PVJO010014154.1 coordinate 26,277, forward strand.
GCCTGCTCTATTCAGGGAATCTATCAAGTATAGTTGATTTGGCTCCCCAGGTCATAATGTCTGGGTTCACTGACCATTAAAAATCAATGCCAGGCTGGGGATTTAGCTCAGTGGTTAGAGTGCTAGTGCTTGCCTAGCAAGCACAAGGCCCTGAGTTCGATCCCTGGCACCCCCCAAAAATAAATAAATAAATAAATAAATAAATAAATAAATAAATAAATAAAAATAAAAATCAATGCCAGGGCCAATTAATGTATGAACATATCCCCCTGCAAAAAAACCAGCTATAGTAAGTTATCACACATGCTAAATCACAAACCACATGGATAGAAATACAAATACAGTAAGATGAGCTATATTTATCCTAGCTTCATTGGATACATAAACAATAACCAAATATTTACTTAGCAATAATTTAGTATGTATATATTCCAGTATTAAATTGTTCAGCATTTTAAAGAAGTACAAAACTTCCTCTCAGTTCTCCTGAGCTTACTGCCTAGTAGGAGAATTTAGATGAACATAAATAAAATGCTTCAAAATCAATCCTTATAAATGCTGCATTTGTTAAGTAAGAACAGTAGGGGCTGAAAAACTTCCCGAATGACATAGAACTCATGCTAGTCCATGAAAATGAGTGAGATTTTGAAATTTAAGAGAAGCAGGTTCATTCAAAGTAGCGGTCCCTAGAGGGAGTGAGAAGAGTGCAGGCTAAGCTTGGGGGGTCAGCAACAATAGATAGAATGATGGTAGCACAGAGGAGCAAAGAGACCAGAGGGGTTAGTGTGGGAAAGACCTTTGTTGGGACAATGCAATACATTCCACAAAGCTTGAAATTCCAGACTCTTCCTTTTTCAGGGCCAATTACTCAAGAACACAATTTGGTCCTCCTTTCTTCATATATAATGTGTGCAAAGTAAACTTTTCTATGATTCTACCATGTTGTTTCCTTGCAAAGATATTGGGACAATCAAATATGAGTATAGAGTATACATGAAAGTACTTGTAAACACTGAAGTGCTATTCATAAAGTTATTTAAACTTTCTGAAGGCTTATCCACTTAAGTAATGAAAATTAAATATCTTTGGGTCGTTTATGAGTTATCAGCCATAGCTTATTGTTGGATATACTATAAGTTTAAGTGTAGAGGGCCAAAATTTTGCCGTGCCATAGATATCGGTTTTCTATATTTTCTTTGGCCCAATTCATCACAGCGAACTAAATGCTGACCAGATATGAATATCAACTACTTTTAGTAAAGATACTAAGTTTTCTTTATGTAAAAATAACTAGAAAGTAAATAATACTTTGCTTTCTAAAATATTTGTAAACATGTGCATTGGAAATGGAACACAGTCTAACAAGAGAGTATATTGTATATATTTAAAAAATAAACAACAAAGAACACAAAAACATTGACTAGACTGTTGTCACTAGAATTCAGTGTATAAAATATGTGAGTTTTACAAATCTGGCATAGAATTGCTATCAAAAGTAAGAATCATACTTTTAACTTAATGATACTCCCAACCTCTTGGGGGGTAGACGTTTATGTTTGACAGAAAAATGAAGCTGTAGATTTTAAGTTCTGTTTGTAAAAACACTTTTGATTTTTTAAAAATTCTCTTATGCATGAAAGAATGAAAATTGATAGAAAATTTCAACATTTTTCTACTGAGATTCTGGGGCTTGAGAGAAATGGTGTCAGAATATAGTTAAACTCCTGTCAGATACCACTAAGCCTATTAAGATACTTGAAACTCATCCATTAATAACTTTTTTCCTAATGAAAATCTATAAATATACAAATATTTTTGTTTTGCTTATACTTTTTTTGCCTCAAAAATCTGCTAGAATTCATAAAGATTCAGTAATATTTTAAAACCCAGCAGCTGGCATGAATTCAGAATCCATGTGATTTTTCCGTTCACGTTTCATGTGAAGTCACATAAACTTTTGAATATAATGAAATAAATGAGAACTCTGTTGGTATTTTATCCAGACAGACATAGTGATAATTTTCTTTGGTTTTCTGTTGTCTAAAATCCATGTATCTTATTAACACCAGGCAGGTGTTTTCTTCATGTAAAGCTTTGCAAGATCTAGCTGTTATCACACTTATTTTATTGGCACTAAATAGGGTTGCTTCAATTAAAGATCTGAGATTCCTGGTGCATTTTTTAGGCAAAGTCCAAAGGGCTAAGTCACAGAATTTATTAAAATTTATACTCAGTAGGTGTAGATGTGTCAGACATATCAGGAAACAAGAAAACATATTTTAAATTAAATATACAATTTTAGATATTGCCAAAGACTGATTCATTATGTTATTGGCCATATAGCAAGAGTAGAGGCCCTGCGTATAACTTGATTTACCAGGATATGGTGATAAGTGATTTTATTTCTTTCTGCAATACATAGTTGCAATCATTATTATAATGCTGAGGCTTATATAGTGCTTATCATCTACCAAGTCTAAGAATTTAATATATTTTTAATCTCCAAAACAAACCTTTGAAATAGTTACTAGTATTGTTTCATTTATAGATGAGAAAACATGGCCTAAGAGAAAACATGATCTAAGTAACTTGTCTACAGTGACAATAGGAAGTGAAAAAGATGTCCTTTGAATCTACCCCGTCTGGTTCCAGACTCCTTATTCTTTGTAGTCACAATTCTCTGTTTTCTAGACTGTTTGTCGTTGTTAATATTTTCTTGTGTTAGTATGCTAAATTCCCCATTGGGAACCATGTCATCAAGCCAACCTTTGTATAGTGTTTAAATACATCAACTGGATATGGATGGGTAGATGGAATGATAAAACCATATGCTATGAACCCTTCACTATTAAATGGCAACGGAAAGATACCTTAAATATATTGCATGCTGGATGGTCTGAAAAAATGACTACAGTCTACGTAATTTCAAGAGAGCAGAGAAAATTATATCTAGGGTAATTGATCTTCTGCCACCAACAGTACATTCACTAGCTAACCGCCCCAGTTATCTCCCTGGATGGTAGTAAAACATGTCTGGACAAGAAATTTTGCTGTAAGATATATGGGATCATATTAAAATATCAATTAGTATTGGATTTTTCATGTAGGGTGTATATAATTGAAGTAAAATGGTGAGGACAGGATGGGGGGCAGTGAGGCGCCGCCCGGAAGACTGTCACTGTCACTTGGAGGCTTTTCAAAAACTTTTTCCCTGTTTTCTGAGATTCTGACTTCCTCTTACCTCCAACGCCCTGAGAGTCAGAAAAGCAAAGATTCATGCTCCTGACTTTAAAAATCAGTCATGTCTGTTAAGTATGATGAAATATTTCTTTCATCACACTTGCTGTTTCCTTCTAATGGGAGTAGTCTTCACTACAAGTTGTCTCCTCTCCTTCCCTATCTGTACACCCTCTTCAATTGTTCTTTATGTGGATGGTTCCTTTTTTGTGGTACCAGCGAATGAACCCAGGGCTTCACACATGCCAGGCAAGCACGCTACCACTGAGCTGCATCCCCGGTTCAGGGATAGTTTTTATTAGCAGTAAAGGCTGAGCTTTGTGTGTCTCCTAGAGAAAACTTCCCACAGTCATCTTTCCATTTAACCTATCCTCCTCCCACTAGCTCATCTTTCTAACTGAAAGCAAGAAAGAAAGATCCTCTAACTTTGAGAAGCTGGCCTGTCTGAGTTAGGCTATTTTATTCTCCTATCAAATATAATACAAACCTCAGACAAGGCTGCTCTTGAGCCCTGATAAATTGAGACAGAGTGGGGCCAAGTCATAAATTTGTCTAAGGCAAGTCAGAGGCAAGGTCACTGTGTCATCGCAGAATAACATACACCTCTGTCTCCTGGCTAAAATGAAGGCTATTTTAAAGAAACAATCAATAGTTTCACTCTTATATTCTTATTCTAGTCTACCTTCTCTATGTCTAAGATGTACTAGGATACTATGATATAAGTCCTTAAATTAAGGCCCGGTATTTTGTGCTGCTTCAATAGCTGGAGGAACCTGGCAGGGACTCACATAGACCTATTGTAAGGTCTCCTCTCCACTCTGCTCCTGCAGTTAAGGTCTCCTAGCCAAATAGACCTCTTTATCCAGCAGATTGGGTGCAGGTCCACCTCATCCCCAAGGAACAAGGACAGAGTGGGGAATAAGTCACGCAAGCCAATTACACCTTCTTGCAAGAATCAGTATTATTCCTCCCTCTTGACACCACAAAGCATGCATCCCACAACTCTAGTTGTTCACTCTGTTTCCAAGTTTAACTTCCATGTGGCCCTGCATGGTGTGTCTTCCTCCCTTGGGCCGAGATATATATTATTAATAAATAATGTGTTACCTATCCAAAGGAAAGTATTGTGTTTTTGGACAAGCCCTCAACACTAAGGCTAGACTCTCTCCCTCACCAACCGGGTGGATAGGAAGCCACTAAGACACATACTCAGAGGGTGATAATAGCAAGTTGGTGAAGTAAGTGGTCACCTGTTCATATTCCCACAAGAGTTTTGTACTTATCTGGGGACAAAAGTCTGTTTGTAGGAGGTTTTGGATTCAGGCAGGAGGTTGTGAGAGCCTGAGACCTAGAAGGTCCTTTTTTTAAAAAATGCAGATCTATATTAAGGTGACAGATCCGCTGATTGTAGCTCTGGTAGCAGACCTAGAAATTACCTCATTCTCCAAATGGCTTAACTACAGATCTATTGGGTCTTGAGCCTACAAACAAAACCAGCAGCCAAAAAGTCTCAGAGAAATCATACGTACTATACTTCAGAGACAGGTCTGTGTGTCTGCCAACCCCGATCCTGAAAGCAGGCCTGAAAGTTCTCCTGTCATTTTGGTTTATGTCTTCTCAGCTGAGGTCCTAGCTTAGTTCTGTTAGCACGAGGTCCCAAGGAAAGACTCGCTCACCCGTGGTAATGGGACAAACCTGCCGATTTGTGCCCCACAGAAGATCCTAAAGGGGCTAGCCTTATGTAGAGACCAGCCCCTTTTATGCCGCAGCCCTGGAATTATCCTTCCAGTACAGGGAACTGAGGGGCGATGCCATAGGATAGGCTTGCTGGCCTCCATCCTACAGTAGATCCAGAAGGGCTCTGCAGTTCAGCTCCAGTCACTCCCATCTGCAGTCTGGGAGTAACCTGTCCCACATGGGGATTTGCTGGGATTCTGAAACACCAGTGCCATTATTTCAGGCTTGTCAACGTTGTTCCTACAGTAGATTCTAAAACAGCTCTGAACCAGTTTCAGTCATTCACAACTGTGGCCTTGGAGTGGCTCTACAAAGCCAGGGTAGCGTTAGAAGATGTGTCTGTCTGAGCTTACCCTCAGGCTTACCAACCTCTGTCTCATATAGGATTCACAGATGGCCCTGGAGTTTGGTTCCAGCCACTCGTGCCTGCAGAGAGCAGTGAGCCTACCTGGGGAGCTAAGGAAAGGGACATCCAGCAGTGACCCTGAAAGCTGATGTTCTCACCTTGGTTTCACTGCGGATCTTGAAATGGCCCTACACATTGGCTCCAGCCCTTCCAAATCTCAGTGTGAGAGTAGGCCTGCTCACCCAGGAAATCACTGGGACATATAACTATCTGGTTTCCTGGATACAAGGCCTGAAATTTTCAGTCTTAGCTGTAGATATGAAACAATTCTGTGTGTCAGTTCAAGCCCATCTCAGTCTTTGACCAGCACAGTAAGTTTAGGCCAGGGTCCTATTAAACAGTGTAGCAGAAGCCCTCTTGAAGAACTAGAGGAAGCCATACACACCAGCACATGTGGTAAGAGACCTGAAATCTGTGAACAGCAAAGCATCATTTCAGCACCGGCCTCACAGAGCAGGGTCCCAATAGACCTAGACGACAAATAGAATTCATGCTTGCCAGAACCCCAAGTACCAAATCACCGACTGTGGTCTTCACTGTCGATTCAGTGTCAGCCATGAGAGTCAGATCTTGCCTGTTCAACTGTGATGCCAGAGGGAGTGCTGTCAGCCCAGAAGCCTTACAGGACAAGAGTATATGCTGTCAAAACCACTCTGGAAAGACTGAAAGAGGGTTCATTCCTTCAAAAGTATATATTCCAATGCAAAAGCACACAGATAACAAAGAATCAGGACATGACACAACTGAAGGAAACTAATAAAGTTACAATAACCAACTCCAATGAAATGGAGACAATATAAATTGCCTGAAAAAATTCAAAATAATCATTTTAAAGGATCAATGAGTATAAAAAGAGACAGAAAACCAAATGAAATTAGTAAACCAATGCATAAACAAAACGAGAAGTTTGGTACAAACGAGAAGTTTGGTACACTAACTACAAAAAATGAACCAATCAGAAATCTTAGAAGTGAAGAATAAAATGACAGAATTGAAAAACTCAATAGTGGTCCAATAGTAGACCTGATCATGCAGAAGAAAGAATCAATAAATGTTAAGACAGGTCATTTGAAATTGGTTGGTCAGAGGAACAAAAATAAAAACAATGATTGAAAAGGTAAAAGAAAGTATACATAAGTATGAAAGAAAGTAAAATTAAGGAAGTAAACATACAAATATTCAAGCTATGTGCACACTAGAAGGAAAAGAGGCAAAGGAGAAGAAAGCTTATTTAAAGAACTAGTGTTTGAAAACTTTCCAATATTGACAACAATATGAACATACAGATTCAGGAAGCTCAAAGGACCCCAAGCAAGACTAATTTAAAAAGAATACTCTGAGACACATCATAATTAAATTGTCAAATTCATAGATAGAATCTTTAAGGAAGCAAGAGAGAAGAAATTTATCACATATAAGGGGTCTGCAATGAGCCTATTCACAGACTTGTCAACAAAAACCTTGTAAGCCAGGAGGGAAGAGGATGACATATCCAGAGTGATAAAAGAAAAATAAATGCCAATCAAGCATATTATACTTCACAATGCTGTCCTTCAGAAGTTAAAGAGAGAGAAAAGCATACAAACTGTATATGATTGAAGTTAAGTATTCTCAGTTTAGATGAAGGTATGATAATATATATCCTGCTATATTAAGAGATGTTAAGGAAGTAAACATACAAATATTTAAGTGTTAAGGAATTAATGTTAGTGTTAAATATTTAACACTAACATTAATTAAATATTAGTGTTAAATATTTAAATGTTAAGGAAGTCTCATGGTAACAAAAACCCTTCAGTAAATATACAAAACATAAAGAGAAAGAAACCAAAGCACATCACTACAAACATAATATATATCACAAAACATATACAGCAGTATTGGAAGTAAGAAACCAATGAACTACAAAGTAATCAATAATAAAAAATTAACAAAATGCCCATAGTAAGTCCTTACCAATAATTGCTTTAGATGTAAATGTATTATATTCTGTAGTCAAAAGACTCAGAATAACTGAATGGGTTAAAAAATAATCCAACAATATGCTGTTAAAGATACTCACTTCAGCCTTAAGGACACACACAGAAAAAAGTGAAAGATTGAGAGTTGGGGATTTAGCTCAGTGACAGAGTGCTTGCCTAGCAAGCACAAGGCCCTGAGTTCAACCCCCAGCACTGAAAAAAGTGAAAAACTGGTACAAGGGGCAAATTATAATAAAAAATTAGTAAGGTTCATTATATTTATATCACACAAAATGCACTCTAAGTCACAAACAGTAAAAAACAAGGTAATACATGTCATATTTAATGATGAAGAGGTCAATTCATCAAGAGGATATAAGAGATGGAGATCTATACATATATATACACAATTTTTAAATATATAAAGCAAATACTAACAGATCTGAAGGGTGAGATAGATTATAGTATAACAATAGCAAGGGAATTTAGTACTCCACCTTCAACAATGGATGAATGTTACAGACAAAATTAAAGGTAAACAGTGTAAATGAAAAGTACTTCAGAGCAAGTTGACTTAAGAGACATGTGGAAGAATGAAAGTGGAATGTTATCTTGCTTCTTATAAAAGAAACAAAAATCAATCCTATTCAAGTGAGCATAAAATACAATGCAATAAAATATACTATAAAGGAGTAAATTTAAACAAGGAGGTAAAATATCCATATACAAAATTATAAAACGTTAGTGAATGAAATACTAGATGACACAAATAAATGGAAAGGCATCTTGTGTTCATTGACTGGAAGAATATTGTTAAAATGACCAGACAATTCAAAGCAGTATACAGATTCAATTTAATCCATATCAAAATTCCAAGATCATTTTTCAAAGAAATAGGAAAAAAACCTAAAATATCTATAGATCACAAAAGACACAGAATAACAAAAAACAGTCTTGGCTAGAAAGAACCAACTTTACAATATAACACAAAGCTATAGCAATCAGAAAAGCAGGTTCTAGCATAAAAACATACAAATAGAGCAATGAAATAGGAGAGAGAACTCAGAAATATCTCTATGAATTCCTCAGCCATGGAAGCAACTGAGTAGAGACAACCACAGATCGGGAAGAAGTACTTGCAAACCAGAGTCTGATAGGGAGCTAGCGTCCAAAATATACGAGGAACTCAAATAACTCATTAGCAAAAAAAATAAAGAACTCAGCTAAAAATTGACACAGAGCCTAAATAGACATTTTGAAAGAATATATAGAAATAATTAACAGATACTTGAAAAAAGCTCATCATGACTAACATCAGAGAAATGTGAATTAACACACGACGAGGTATCACCTCAGATCTCTCAGAGTGGCTGTTATGAAAAAGTGAAAAGTTATGAAAAAGAAGCAAGTTTTAAGGAGCACACGGAGAGAAGGAAACTCTTGAGCACTGTTGGTGGGAAGCAGCCATTACGGCAAACTCTGAAGGCTCCACAGAGAACTAAAAATAAACTTACCAAATGATCCAACAAGCCCACTTTGCAAAAGAATTAAAATCAGTGTGCTGAAGAGGCATCTCCAGTCACACGTTCATTACACCATTGCTCATAATATCTAAGATACAGGAGTAAACTAGGTGTTAATCATCGAATAAACGGAGAAAGAAAATATGGGGCGGTTTTTACACTTCAAAATGATACAAGACTGATGCTGTTAGATGGAGCTGAGTCATACACATCCTGAAATACTAAGAGCAACCACTGTAAAAATGATACATACAAAAACACTATAAACCAACAAGTCTATCACTTTTCTGAAATACTGAACCTGGTTGTTATAAACACAATATTTACATCTAATACTTACCTATGTCAATTCACAAATATTATGCTAATAGAAAAATATTTCCTTGTTTTTCTCAAAGCAGAGGTTGTGTTATGGTCTACTGATGGTATATAAATTACTAGGTGGCCCACTTCATATTTTCTCCGGAGTGGTATTTAAAAGGATTTTCTTTATGCTATACTTGACTCATGAAACTTTTTGATAATATATATGAAATAATTACCTAAAAGCAGACATTTGCAGAAGAGGACATAAAATAAAAATAAAAATCTGAAAAAATAAAGACTATGTGATCTATCTGTAAAGGAACACTACTCTATTTAAAAAGAAGAAAATTCTATCATTTGGGACAATATGAATGAGTTTGGAGGATATTATGTTAAGTGAAATAATTCATGCACAGAAAGACAAACACTGCATGATACCATTTATATGCAGAATCTAAAAAAGTTAAACTAATAGAAATAGAGAATAATGGTGGTTACCAGAGGTAGGTGAATGGGGAACGGGGAGATGTTGATCTAAGTCCACAAAGTTTCGGTTAGACAGAAGTAATATATTTTGGTAACATATTGCATTGTATAGTAACTATAATAAATAAAAATGCATTGCATATTTCAAAACTGCTATATAGTTTTTTTGGGGGGGCAATGCTTCAAACCTAGGGCCTGGTACATGCTAACCAAACAATCTCCTTCTGAGCTGCATCCATAGCACCAGAATGGGTTTCAAATGCTTTTACCTCAAAATCATGGTAAGTATGTGAGCTGACAAATTTTTTAAAATTACCTTCATTCAATCATTCTACAACATACCCACATGTGAAGGTATTATATATCTTATAGGCCATAATATATCTGATTATATGTAAATTAAAAATTACATTTAAAACCCAAACACAGAATTATAGAGTTGTGTTTGTTGTTTGATGGCATCTAATCTAAAGCAAATCACTTTTTGTTCTCCTCTCTTCCAAATCACCCAAGCAAAGCCCAAATCCTTCTTAGATCCTTCTAAACATCTTCTTACTGATGTACATGATAGTTGCATACGATGTTTGTTTTCTGTTGCTTAAATGAGCAATGCATACCACTTGTTTAACTATAGTATGTTCCTAGTAGACACTGGCTTAAGAGTACTAGCATATTTACTGCATAGCCTTTTTAACTATTTGAAATTATCTTTGAAATTCATTTTATTCACTCATTTGTCAGCTATCTCTCCATTTCGACATTTCTCCATCACCCTATGTGGTCAACTAGAAGTTTTAAAAGCACAGTCCTGATTGTCTCTGCTATCTGTTATGCTCACAACATCTGATACATAATAAATACCATCAAAATATTTGTTTCATAAATAAACCATGAATGAGGGGAAAATAATTCTAGGCTCAAGCCTAGGGAATCTTAGAGTAGATGCAGAGGTCAGAAAATTTTCCAATGTGCAAGACTTTAAAAGTGTGCATGGTATATTGCTTTCTTTCATTGTGTAGATTTAGGCAATAGCTCAAAACCTTTTGTCTTCAGTTTTACTTTTCTACAAAATTTAACTTCACATAATCTGTTGCCCTTTCTGAGTGCAAAAGCAATAGCAAAAATATTAAGTGTTATATAAAGGAGTTAAAAAAGGAAGAGGCAGAGAGGAACAACATGTAATGTTAGATTTTCAGTCCCTCTCTAGAGGGCTACATTAGTCTCTTGAGGTCTTCAGGTAAATTCCATTATTATTAATGTTATCAGAAGAATCATCCATCCAGGTCTCTTCACTGACTGCCTGTCACTCAAGGATGGAATACTAGCATCCTAATTCTGTTCTGATTTCTTCCTGATTATAGATAGCACACTGACATATGAAAAAAGAACAAAATTTTTAAGAAAACTTATAATCTAATGGCAGTTGAACAAATATTTTAATGCTTCTGAATCATCTTCACAGAAGAGTTCAACACAGTGCAAGCTTTCTCCTGTTTATCTCCTGCTATGCAGGAAATATCAAGGGCGGTCAGTATGACGAGTGGACTAACACAAGGGGCAGGACAGGAAGTTAAGGACTCTATTTCTGGCTTCACCACTGATTTGTTTTATGGATTTAGAGGAAGTTGCTTTATTTTCTTCTGCTCCTGTAACATTGTGGGTGGGTAAAATATCTACTATCTATCTACTTCTTGAAAGGTACAGATTAATGTATGAATATTAATACTCTATGTATCTGAGCCTCAGAAAATGTCCATGTAAACAGTCTTTTAAAACTGCATTGTCACCATAGAAGATATATTAAATATGCAACTCTCAGTATCTTTCATTGCAGGTCCAGAAAGTCTAAATTACAAAGCAGGATGTCTGCGGACTCAAGGATGAAGCTAATATTTTCTTTAGTGACTGAGTTAACCACATCATCATGTTCCCCCTATATCATATTTCAAACACTAGAGAGTCTCCTTTTTCTTTGTGGGCAGGTTTTGATTCTTTTCTGCTAAAATATGCTCCAAAACATAGCACTGTTTCAAGGAGATTAAATTTTTTTCCATTTTTGAAATTATAATGCCCAGTATATTACTTTCTTTTTGAATACTTTTATTAATAATGGTTCAGCTTTTCAAAGTCACTGTTATCTCCACCCCTACAACATCTTTTTTATCCCTTAATAGATGACCTCTTTTGCCAAGCTGCTTTCTTGCCGGAAGGTTTAGGGAAAGAGCTCCTCTTCAGACTAAAGATTCTTTGCAGTTCAAAGCCAGCTCTGCCTGATTCTCTGTCAGAATTGATTTTTTCATTCTGCTATCAGAAGAATCATGTTGGAAATCAAATCTAATGCAAACTTCTCTTGTGACCCAGGGAAATGACTCACTGTTTTTAAGTCTTGGCTTCCTTTGTCTATAAAACAACTATTTTGCAGTCATAGGCAGTAAAGGTACGTAAAACACACAGCCCTGCCTGGACAGCACCAGTTCCTGTCAGTGGCTACCACCACTTCCTCCTGCCCCTCGGCTACACACACAGCACAAGTGAAACTTACAACTGATTCCACCATCTGCTGAGCATTTGGAGACTGGGTAGTAGCATTACCAGAAATGTATGGCTCTGCTCCCAGCTGTATTCTCTTTTTAGTACACTCACTATCTCAGGTTAATGTTTTTCATCCTACCAACTGCTGGCTTTAAGCTGTTAAATTCCAAATCTATACTCACAGCTTAGGTTTGTCGCTTGAAGTCTGTACTTGTATTAACATCTTGAAGTTTCCTAGGAAATATTTCATCATCATCATCATCATCTCCTGTATTAGTCTGCTCAGGCTGCCACAACCAAATACCATAGTCTGGATAGCTTAAACAACAGAAATTTATTTTCTTATCTTTTGGAAGGGCAGGAAGTCCCAGATTGTTGTACTGGCAGATTCAGTATTAATAGGGCTCTCTTACTGGCTTACAAGCAGCTACGATCATATGGTCTTTTTTTGGTGCATATGTGTGTTTGGGAGAGAGAGAGGAGGAGAGAGGGAGGGACGGAAGGGGAAAGAGAGCAGTAGTTGGTTAAATAATGCCTCCCCTCAAGATATCCACACCCTAATTCACAACTGTGAGTATGCTGCCTAGCTTAGCAAAAAGGATTTTAAAGGTGTATTAAATTAATGATTCTGAGAGAGGAGAGTCTGCTAGATTAACTAGTTGGGCCAATGTAATCATGAGGGTCCTCACAGGAGGGAGGCAGGAAAGACAGAGATGGGATGACGAAAACAAGTAAGAGGGTCAGAGAGGCTTGAAGACAGTAACAGTATACGGTGGCTTTGAAGGCTGAGGAAGAGCCACGAGATGACATTTAGAACTTGAAAAAGACAGATTCTTCCCTTAAAATCTCTGAAGAAATCAGTACTGCCAACACTTTAGTTTTAGCTCAATAAGAGGAATTGTGGACTTTCGACTTTACAAACCACAAAATAACGAACTTCTAGATCTTTAGAAGCTACAACTTTGTGGCAATACATGAATGGCACTTGGCACACACTGAATTCTCAGATTAGTTTCCTTTTCTGCTGAATAGAATCCTTTTAGGCAGGTTTCTCAATATTTTCTAAGGCTCCCTTTCGCACTCTTCTATCAACAGCACTTCTTTCATTAATTGTAAGTTTCTGTTCATTTATTCTTCCCACTACATTGTGAAATTTTTGAAGGCAGAAATTTTGTCTTTTTTGATCTCCTAGAGTCATTCATTGTGGAGGCCATGGGTGATTCATATTGCTGAATGTTTGACTGTGTAGATTTCATCCTGACAGACCACCTGCATGACTATTTAACTGCATGTAACTATGTACTGAGCATTTTTCAAGGGTTACTTGAGAAGGAAACCACAAGAGACCATCAGTTATCCTGGTATGTGAGAATCCCTGCACTACAACAAATAAGACATCTTGGAATTGAGTCAGGTTTTGCAGGGCTGTGTTTAGACAGCCATGATGAAGAGGAGGTAGTAGGCTGTCAGCTGTAGTAGCTAAAATAGAAAAGTGCTGCTCATTTGTACGAGAGCATTGTACACTGAAGAAAAGAGAAATCCAACCCTTCATGCAAAAGGAGTACAATATGAGAATTTCAAGAGAGACCAAAATCAACATGTTTTTCAAACATTCATCATTAGTTCTCAATATGCTTTGGATTTTAAATGTTTTTTGAACAGTTCTGTCTTGAACTTGGATCAAAAGCAGATTGTTAAAGACCTCCTAAGATTTAGCTTCCTCTTCCTACCAAAGTTTTCTTGTGGAAGCATCCAAATTCTTTTCTTTCTTGATAAATGAGCCTTTACTCTCATTTTTGTTCCAATTTCCCCAAACCGTAGCTATAAATGTCTTCCTTCATTTTCTCCACACACGTCCTTTTGGGGAAATTCTAGTTTTGTATTTCTTTCAAAATTATTTGAACTTAGGAGTTCTCCTACCCACTGGACACCTGGACATTTACTTTTCAGAATGTTCTCAGTTTGTTCATACATAGAAAGAAAGAGAAAAAAGGTGAGGGTTGAGGATTTAGCTCAAGTGATAGACTGTTTGCCTGGCAAGTGCAAGGCCCTGAGTTTGATCCCCAGCACAAAAAAAAAACACCCCAAAACAAACAAACAAACAAACAAACAAAAATCCAATTGTTCTTCAAATTGATCATGCGCACACAACGCTTCTCTGTGCCATGTCTGGGTTTTGGTTCATTTTTCCTTGAAGGGATTTGATCATGCAAGAGAAGCAGAATATTTTAGCTTGTTTTTGTAAAAGTCAGAATTTCTTTAATGATTTTTGCAACATCATATTTCTTCATCTATTTGGAGCCATTAGGGAGAATGCCTAAGTCCTGATCTTCAGGTGAGGAGACTGGGGACTCTTAGTCCCCTGTTGATTATTTTCTTGAGTTCTCAAAAGCCTGTGACTATATAGATATATATAAATACTGATGTCTATCTATATGTATCTATATCTAATCTTATGTTTTAAATATACCTTGGACCATATATATATATTTTTTTTCTTTTTTTAGGTTGCCTGTTTCCAATTGCATCGACTTACACACAAATGTCTAACCACATCTATAGTATTTACGACTCCTTTTTAATTCTTTCTGAACAGTCATTACCTATATTTTCTCAGCTTCTCTGCGGTTTCCATACAGGAACTTATCTGACAAACAAATGCAGCTTGTTTGCCCTCTCCCATACTGGCCCATCTGTATCACTGTTCTAACTCATCTCTAATGGACTCTGATGTGGAGATTATTACACCAGACTCATCAGTTATTCTTAAGCAATTGTTAGGTGGAGTTGGTCCTAATAGGAAGAGACTGTTGATGTCATCTTCCTTATCTTGATAAATGACCTTTACTATCATTTTGTAAGGGTCCCTTGCCTTGAAATTTTTCAATATTTGAAAACTTGATACCAATTTACCTAAAAAATTAGCAAGACTTTTAAATGTTAAGGGAAGCTGCTTAAGAAACTGAAGAGCAATTGCACACTATGTTGAATAATTGTGATTTTTTTCAGTTGTTGACCTGTATCAGTTGGATTTTTGTACTCTTTTCCTGTATATGTGGGGATCCTATTTTACTCTAATAAAATTTATATTGAAAAGAAATGGGAAAAAGAGTTTTTCCAAAAGTACACGAATGATCATCTTCATTTAAAAAGTCAACAAGCGTCCTGAATTGCTATTAAAAATGATATTATATGAGTCTTCAATGACAATAAAGACTTTGCATAGCTTTAATATACAAAGGTTTATAAATACAATTGTATTATTAGATCATTTTATCTTAAGCTAAAGAAAATATTCATAGATAATCACTAACTCCTCTGTAAATTAAGCTATGACTCAAAATTGTAGACATTTTAATGTGATTTTATTTATTCTCCAGAGATAATAGGCGTATGTTCTAATAGGATAATAAATATGAAAAGTTTGTTTTCATGTTAAAGCTCCATTTTCACTAATATAAACCTTTAGCATTTTAGTTATAATTTCATTCTGTTTGTCTCTCAGGGGCATATATGATGCTTTTAAAAATTTATGCTTCATCATCTTATTCATTAAAAATGCTTCTTCATTGAAACCTAGATTGTAGTATATGTGATTACATATACTTCTAGGAAACAAGGTACAATTAAATTACAAATTCTATTAATCATAAGAAGCAACACAAATTCAATGATGCTAAAATGACAAAATATATATCTTAGGATTTTGTTAGATTAGACATATCATTGAACAAGTTTTTTAATCACTTTTTTTTTTTTTTTTTTTTGGTGCTGGCGATCCAACTCAGGACCTTGTGCTTGTGAGGCAAGTGCTCTAACCACTGAGATAAACCCCCCGCCCATTTAATCACATTTTTGGGTTTTATTTCAGTAAGAATATTATTTGTCTGTCTTGTTTATTTACTGTAATTGATTCACATTTTAAACTTTATATTGTGAAATTTTATTCTCTGACTCAAAGAGTATTCAACGGTTAAAGTAGGTTTTCAGTATAATATAAAAAAGAGACTGATTCCAAAGTTTTTTTTTAAAAGAGATTTGTTAAAATAAGTTATATTCTAGATAATAACATGGATACTGCATATGCTATTAGTAAATGAATATAAAAATATTCTAAGTATATACAGCAAAATAATATCCAGTGTTGTAGTAACTTTATGGAAATTAAGTATAAACTTGATGCCCAGGAAATAGATTAAGCAGGTGTATGTCAAAATGAGGTTGTATTTCAGTTATTTGGCCTGTGGGTGAGTGCTTTCCTCCTTTCTGTCATTTTGTTATTGTAAATTTTCTTTAATGCGTTAGGAAAAGATTAATCTAATGTTTTAATAGTTTATGTTAGGCTAATAACAACCATATCATGGAATTAATAGTAAAAATGTTAAAACACTTAGAAATTAAAGCAATAACCTTAACTGCTATGGTTTGGGTCTTAAATATCCCCCTGTTGATGACTTGGTCTCCATCTGAAGGAACTACTGGGGGGGTAGAAATAGGAATGAGGACTCACATGAAGGGAGGGCTTCTTGGGGCTCGCCTTTGGAGGTTATATTTTGTCCCAGGACCCTTGCTCTTTCTCTTTCTCTGCTCCTAGCCACCATGAAGACGGCAACTTTGCTTTGCCAGGCCCTTCTGTCATGATATTTCTGTCTCAGGCCAGAAACAACGGAGCCAGCTGACCATGGACTAAAACTCTGAGATCAGGAGCCAAAATAAATCCTTTCTCTTTGTTTTTTTCAGGCATTTCATGTTTTTTTCAGACATTCATATGTAATATTCCTTATACTTTATGTTTTCCTTGATATAATTTTTCAGATTTATATACTTTTATTGGTGAATTTAGAAAATAACTTGCTTTGTTGCTATAATGTCTATTTTACTGTTTTGGATCTTTACTCTTTATCTCCTGCTATTTTTTTTGTGATTATTTTCTTTCTCATTTTATAAATTTTTTTGTGTGTGTGTGCTGGGGATTGAACTCAGGGCCTTGTGCTTGCAAGGCAACATTCTAACCACTGAGCTAAATCCCCAGCCCATAAATTATTAACTTGAATACTTAGTTCATTAATTTTCATTATTTCTTAGTCTTTAAAAATAAACATTTTTGAAGTTGTATATTTACCTCTGAATTCCTATATTAGCTGTACCCCTTAAATTTTAAAATAAAGCTTTTTATTATTTCTACAAATTTTGTAAATTAATTTCAATGATCCTTGATTTACCCAAATGACTTAACTACAGTGAAAATAATCCACGATTATTTAAGATATTTTTGATTAACAATAATTGTACATATTTAATGGGTATGGTGTGATACTGCAATACATGTATACAGCATGTATCAATCAAATCAGGGTAATTAGTTCTATCTCTTTATCATATCTTTCTCTTTGGAGATACCAAAATTTTCTCTGCATGTTCTTTTTTTTTTGGTGATGGGGATCGAACTCAGGGCCTTGTGCTTACTAGGCAAGCACTCTAACCAGTCAGCTAAATCCCCAGCCCCTGCATGTTCTTTATAAAATATATACTATGGTGAATTACAGTCACTCCACCATCCTATGAAACATTAAAATTTATTCCCTCTATTCAATTGTGTTTTGGTAATTATTATCCAACCTCCATCTATGTTCCCCTGAGCCTTCCAATCTCTAGTAATCACTACTACAAATTCAGATCAACACTCCTCGTAGCTTCCAGTATGAGACAGAAAATGTGGTATATGTCTTTCCGTGTCTGACTCCTTTTACTGAACATAGCACCTTCCAGTTATACCCATTTTGCTGTCATTGTTATTGTTGAAGTTTTTCACTTTTTTTTTTTGGTAACTATTTTGACTGAAATTGCTTTATTTTTTATTTTATTTTTTAATGCTTTCATTTCTTTTTTAGTACTTTTATTATTGTTTATAAATATGCTACTGACTTTCATATGTTGATTGTGTGTCCTACAACTTTGTAGAATTCTTTTATCAGTTCTAGTAGTTCTTTTTTTTTTTTTGGTGGAATGTAGGTTTTTCTATATCTAGAATTATATCATCTACAAACAGAAAGCTTGACTTTCTCCTTTCACATTTCCATGCCTTTAATTTTTTTCTTATCCCTAATTACTCTGCATAAATCTTCACTACTATATTGAGTAAAAGTGGTGAAGTCATCCTTGTCTTGTTCCAAATTGTACAAAAATGCTTTCAGCTTTTCCCACTCAGTATGATGTTCATATTGGGTTTGTCATTCAAGGCCATTATCTTGTTGAGGTATGATCCTTCTTCCTCTTTTTTTTTTTTTTTCTTTTTGGTGCTGGGGATGGAACTTGAGGCCTTGTGCTTGGTAGGCAAGCGCTCTACCACTGAGCTAAATCCCCAACCCCAAAGGTACAATCCTTCCACACCTAATTTGTTGAGAGCTTTTACTAAAAAAGGATTCAAATTTTATTGAATGCTTTTTCTGTACCTATTGAGATGCTGACATGATTATTATCGTTCATTCCCTTGAGGTAATGTATTACATTCATTGATTTGTATATGTTGAACTATGTTGCGGCCTTGGGATAAATTCTGCTTGAGCATGCCAAATTATCTTTTTGATATGCTGTTGAATTTAATTTGCTAGCATTCTGTTGAGAATTTTTTCATGTATATTCATCACAGGTATTAGTTTATAGTTTTGTCATTGTTCTTGTGTTTTTGTCTGATTTTGGAAACTTTGGTTTTGTAGAATGAGTTTAGAAGAGTTCTCTCCTCTTCAATTTTTTCCCTGAATAGCCTGAGAAGTGGGGACAATTCTTCCTTACAAGTTTGGAATGTTAGCAGTGAAAGCCACTGGGACCTGGGCTTTTCTTAGTTGAGAAAGTTTTTGTAACAGGTTTAATCTCATTCACTACTATTCTGCTCAAGTTTTCTTTGTCTTTGTGGTTGAATTTTGGATGGTTATATGTGTTTAGAAATTTATCATTCTACTAGGTTTTCTAGTTTGATTATATACAGTTGGTTTTAATAGTGAAGTCACTACTACTATTATCTTGAAAGCAATCTCTTCCTTTAAATCTAATAATGTTTGTTTTATAAAATTGAGTGCTCCAATATCAGGAGCATACACATTTACAATTGTTGCGTACATCTTCACATTGAACTGATTTTTAATCATTATAAAGATACCCTTTTTCTTTTCTTTTTTCATAGTTTTTGTCTTTTTATGTGTATATGCGTGTGTGTGTGTGCGTGTGTGTGTCACTGAGAACTGAACCCAGGGCCTTTGCACTGAGCTACATTCCTAGTTCATTATTTAAATTTTTTATTCTGATACAGGGTCTTGATAAGCAACAAAGTTGCCCTGGCTGGGTTCAAACTTGATATCCTCTTGCCTCAGCCTCCCAGAGTGTTGAAATTATAGTCATGCACCATGATGCCTGTCTGATACGATTATAGCTATCTCTGTACATTTTTGGCCTTTGTTTCCATGTAATATCTTTCTCCTGTGTTTCACTTTCACCAGGCATACATCTATATTATAAAACAAGTTTCTTATTGGCAGTGTATCAGAGGGTCTTGGTTTTTAATCTAATCAGCCACTCTGTATCTTTTAATTGTTGGATTTATTTACATTCAAGTTTATTATTAATAAGTAAAAACTCCTATAATTTTGTTAAATTTCTTTTTTGTTTTGAATACCCTTGTACT
This sequence comes from Hystrix cristata, assembly GCA_004026905.1. Taxonomy (NCBI): domain Eukaryota; kingdom Metazoa; phylum Chordata; class Mammalia; order Rodentia; family Hystricidae; genus Hystrix; species Hystrix cristata. The sequence goes on from PVJO010014154.1 coordinate 46,143, forward strand.
TTTCTTCATTTCTTGTTTATATTTGTGATTTGCTGTACGATAAGGTTTGATTATTTACTATCTCTCTTTTATGTATCAACTGTTTTATAATTTCAAATGTTTTTATAATGGTACTTGTAGTTCTTGATTAGGATTTCCTTAAGCATCATTTGTAAGGCCAATCTGATGATGATGAAGTTCCTCAGTTTGTGCTTTTCTCGGAAAATCTATTTCTCCTTTTTTTTGGAAGGGTAGCTTTACTGGCTATGGTATTCCCTGGGAATTTCTTTTTTTTTTTTATTTTTTTACCACAACTTGGAATGTGTCATTATATTCCTTTCTGGTCTGTTAAGGTGTTTGCTGAGAAACCAGATTTTAATCTGTTGGAGGTTGCCTTAAATGCAAGTTAGAGGCTTTCTCTTGTTGATTTCAGAATTCTTTGTTTTGGACCATTGACGATTTGATTAGTCTGTCCTGGCGAGGGTCTATTCCAGTCATTGCTATGTGGGGTCTTACAGGCCTCCTGGACCTAGATATTTTTATCTTTGCCAAGATGGGAAATTTCCAGCTATCACTTCATTGAATAGGTTTTCTGTGCCTTTCCTCTTCTTGCCTTCTAGGATCCCCAGACTTGAAGAAATTAATCATGTAATGAGTCTCATATCTCAGAAGCTGCTGTCATTCTTTTTTCTTTGGTTCTTTCTTCCTTTCTTCTTTTTTCTGTTTTGAGATTTTTTTCAGAAGACCTGTGTTCAAGTTTCCTTATTCGTTCTTCATATTGATCTAGTCTGTCATTAAAGCTTTCAACTTCATTTTTTATTTGACTTGCTATTAATTTCTAAGATTTCTGTTTCCTTTTCATGATCTTTATCTATTGACTGACTTTCTCATTCATATCATGAATTATTTTTCCAAGTTTATTAACTCATGTTTCTGTGTTCTCTTGAACTCAACTGAGTTTTCTTAGACTCATTCTTTTGGATTCTTATTGGGCATTTTCTCAATACTCCCTTCTTTTAAATCTTTTGCTGGGGAGTTATTGTGTTCCTTTAGAGGCATCAGTTACCCTGTTTTTTCACAGTGCTGTCTCCCTGCATTGAGATTTGTGTCTCTGGTGGATCAGTTTTCTCTACCATGTTTGTAAGGCAGTTGTCATGGGAAACGGCTTTCCCCTGAACGTGTATCTCAGGGTGTCAGTTTGGCAGCCTTTGTTTCCAGTCTGATACTGTAGTAGTCTTTCTGCAGCTTCTTCAGCTGTAATCGCTGGTTTGGGACAGTGTGCTCAGAGAACCCTTCTGTCTTTGAGTTCGCAGTGGGGAGAACATACTCCCTCAGCTCAGGAATGTGGGGGGCACACACCAGAGGGGCGGGGTGGACACACCCACTGTGGCCACTGCAGCACTGAATGCGCCTAGCGGTGCCAGAAGTGTATGTCCCGTATTTCCTCAGCAGCGGTGGCCATGGGGTTACGGAGCACACGCTCAAACTGAGGGGCGGCACGAAATCAAGGCTGGGCAGGCACTGTGACTCTCCCCCCGGTCCGCACCGTGCTGCAGCAGCCCAGGCGTTAGGGCTGGGGCAGGTAATGCAAGTTTTCTCTCTGAAGCAAAGCTACAGCACGGATTCCGTGGTTAGCTCTCCTGGCTGGTCCCCGAGCCTGTGACAACGGTGGAACTCGCTGGTAGTCAGGTTGCTGGCATCTACGCTGATGGGGAGCACGGACACTCTCTGTTCATTCTTCCTCTGCGTCTTACAGGGTTTCCGTTTCTCCCTTGTGTTCTATTGCTCTTCTGCAGGCACTTACCTTGAGATGCAGCTGTTTATTTGTTGTTTTTATTTTCCTTTTAAGAGAAGATAAGCCCAGGGGATCCCTATTCTTTAATTTTTTTTTAAATCTTCTAAATTTTAGTTACATCTATATTTTTTCTGTCTTATTTGTATTTTATTTAGCAATATAGTCTATGAAAACTTGTGTTGCTTGAAAAATTGGTTAAAAAAATTGCCTTATGGCCTAGATATATCAAGTTTCATGCATATTTTTATTTCTTGGAGGAAAATGCAATTTTGATAATCTGGGTTTATTATTCTCCGTATATTTAGCAAAAGGAATTTTTTTTGGATCATTCTTGTCCATTAGCCTTACTGACATTTTTCCAATGAAATCTTGCAATTATTAAAGAAAGTATGTAAAATACTCCTGTAACATCGACAGGTTTGTCAGTCTTTGAACTACCACGGTAAATATTAGCATTACTTTTTTGCATATATTCTAATACATCTCATTTTTAATAGGCACAAGAATCATTTGCAAGAAAAGGGATGCACCTAGAGACCATAATGCTAAGTGAAATAAATCAGACACACAAGTTTAAATATTGCATGGCTTCTTTTATATGAGGAATCTAAAGTATAAATAAAGAACAAAATAAAAGGCAGATAATAGGAAGTAGAAAGATAGATCTTTCTCAAAGGGGAAGGAGCTCGAGATGGAGGGAATTGGGTTAGAAGGGAGAGAAGAGATGAAAAAAGGAATTAAGGTGTACTTTGTACATGTAATGCCTCCACACAAGGAATATAAACATTATGTATTGTAAATGTATTAAAAAAAAAAAAGGAAGGTGATCAAGAGATGGATGGAGGTAGGAGGGTGGGAAGGCAAAGAAGATGATAAAAAGGATGAAGATGTATTATGTATATGTACCAATGCATCACAAGAATCTAAACATGTGCTTCAAATATGTACTAATAAAGAAAATGATCTCCCCCAAAAGATGCTAAAGTCCAGAATTGTTATCCCTAATACCGATGTCACCTTAGAAATCATTCACATATGGTTCACATAGTACAGATAACCCGTTGAGCTTGATCATAGCACTACAAAACCTAGATGCTGGTCACCATTTTAAGGGCTTTGTATAAATTAATTCACTTAACAAAGCACATTATTGAGCTAATTATGAAAGTAAATACTACTAGCTGTAAACTTATTTAAATGAGCCACTGATAACAGAAAATATGAATTTAGGGGTTTTTCAGACGAAATCCATACATTTTGGAATTTCAGTAGAAGACAAGATTATTCTTCTCCATAATGTCTATTCATGTTACCACTACCCTTGTCGGAGTGGATTTCTACTATCATCTAGTATACTGATCCTGGTGCCCTTGGGTCATGAAGTAGTATATGGAATATGAACCTTGA
>PVJO010014155.1:0-49308 GCA_004026905.1 Hystrix cristata
GCACCAGCCCATGTCATCACCACTCTAAAGAATGCCCTGGAAGGCATATATTTGACAGGAAGTGAAGTCCAATGTCCCAGAGTATCATCCCCACCCATCCCCAGCTGTCAGGGTCCATCCAGAGCAGAGGGGTCGAGGGACTGTGTGTAGGAGGGCTGGGGAGTCTCAGTGACCCTGTACACACCCAAGACCTAAGCTAGCATCCCTCTGCCGAGCTGTCTTCTCGTGTGTCTGTCTGCAGTCATCTGTGTGTCTGGGGCTGCTGTGCTCCTTAGGGGACTAGGTGAGCCTTATTCTCTCAGGGGCAGCCCAAGATGTTTGGGTGCAAGCCTGCAGCACTGGGAGTCTGGTCCTTCATGGGCCTCTGTTCAGCGTGGGTAAACGCTAAGTGTGTGCACACTGCCCTCGCCCTCTAGGTCAGCACGGGGCAGCTGCGGATGCTCCCTGTGCCCCTCCGTTGAGTCCTGTGTGTGACTGCAGCGTTGCCCAGCCTGTGTCTAAGCATCCCTGTGTCCCTGCAGTTCTCCCTGCAGTGTTTCTCTTTCCTCCCTCTTTGTCTCCCCATTGGGCTCTCCCCTGCTCACTCGATCACTCACCCTGGCTCTGTCCACCTCTTCCCTCCCTGGCTGGCTCTTAGTGTCAGCATCGCCACATCTCTCTCTGCATCTCCCTGGAGCTGCCTCCATCTTTGCAGATGTCTTGCTGACTAGTTCCACATCTCCTCATCGCTCGCCCCTTCTCTGGTTTCCTCTTACTCTGAGGCTCCCTCCATAGCTTTCGGGGTCTCTGCCTCTTTTCTTTCATATCCTCATCCTTGGTTTGTCCTTGACCGCACAGCTGTCACGCTGTTGGACTCCCGTGGCTCCCTGGGAACTTCTCACCTCTGTGTTTCCAAAGCCCACCACGGGCCCAGATGCTTAGTAGGTTGTCAAGGAAGGATGCTGAATGTGTCTGACCCTCTTTTTCACTCTTCTTGTCATTGTCTTTCCTTCCCTTCCACCAAGTCCCTCACTCCTTGAAGCAATGGGTTCCTTTCCTCCAGGTCTCTGCGGCTACTTGTCTTCCTGTATCTACATCTTTTAATAGGGTCCCTGACTTGCTCTTTTTAAAGACCTTGGTTCTGTTTTGGGGAACAGCCCTGCCTCCTGCCAAGACGCATTTTATGTTACTTCTGGATCTTCTGTCCTAGCTTTCTCCCCATTTCTGCCTGTCTCTCCCTTCTGGACTCACCCTTTCCTCGGTTGCACAAGACTCTCTTCTACCCGCTCTTCTCCAGACCCGAACTGGACCCTCGCCTTGTGCCACACCCAGCAGTTGATGTGCTGTCACCCTGCCCCCCAAATCCCAACTTTTCCCTTAGCCCCGCCCCCGCCCCGCCCCGCCCCGCCCCTGAGCCTGCTCCGTGGGCCTGCGCCGCCTACCTGCGGGGTACCGCTCATTGACTGGCCAGCTGTCCACCTGTAGAGTGGCGTTGCCGCCGCTTCGAGTGAAGCGCACCACATGGTATTTGCCGTCACTCACGATGGCGTTCGGTTCGTCAATAGTAATGTCGTCCGTGCCCACATTAAAAATCACCCCCACGGTGCCTTGGTCCTGGGGACAGGGAGGTAGAAGTTAGCGACTGGGAGAGGGCAGCAGTTCACTCTTAGAACTACCTGCGGCCATCACTGAACTGGTTCCATAGAATTTTACAGCTTTATAACGCACCTTCCCCAGGTCTCAAGGACCCAAGCAGGTGGGCAGGCTTGCCCCTCCCCCATGTGCAGGCAAAGGGTAACCTGAGCCTCGGAGGTTGGGGAAAGCCACCCTGAGGTACAGAACCAGGACCCGGGCCCCTTCCATTAATCAACTGTCTTTTGCTTTTTGGTTCATCCGGAATGCTCACAAATGTTTACAGAGCCCCTGCACTGTGGGCCACAGAGCCCAGTCAGGGATAGTGGGACCAAACTGGGGACCAACATGGGTCTCAGCGGGCGGTGGCTCCCCTAATGGATAAGCCAACAGAGAAGTCCACAGAAACCTCAGAGGACAGCCTGACCCTCACCCCAACCCACAGCCTCCAACCTCCCCTAGTCTGAATGTTTAGCACAGAGCACCCCATCCCCAACCAGGGTATCAGTCTGCCCCTCTTGAAGCCTCTAAGGCCCAGCCTGGTCAACCCCTCCACAGTTATGGGGTGGAGCCGAGGGGGCTGGACTTTGGGTGTGTGGGGCATTGGAAAGAGATGAGGGAACACAGAAAGGAGAGCAAAGAAGGGTCAGGCTGGGAAGGGACAGGCAGAGGACAGACAAGCACTGAGGTTAGCAGACAGCAAGCAAAGAGCCTGAGCAACCTTGGGGCCCAGGCCACTCACGATCCAGTCTAGGAAGGGTTCCACCCATAATGCTGTAGTGAAACCCAGAAAGTGCCAGGCTGTCATGCATGTGTTCTAGTCAGCCTCACAGCAACCCTCTGAGAAGCTCCTAGCACCCCATTTTATCAGGGAAGAAACTGACGGCCAGGGAGGGAGGTTAAATTATATCTCAAAAATCTCAGAGCTCACAAGAAGAGAACCCCAGGTTTGAACCCCAGCACCCCGGACCTCAAAGCCAGTGTCCTTACCCCCTTGCTCACTACTCTAGGAAGTCACCAACTCAGAGAACTGGGACTGGGGGTGGCCTGAGAGGCTGCTGATGTCATCCTACTTTCAAGGCACCTAACCAAGCTAGGGGAAGGCACATGGTCCTGAGCCTAAGCCCCTCCTCCATTCCTCTGCACATCCATTCTGGATGCAGCCTGACTCAGCCCAACCCTCTGTGCACACAGGACAGACACGAGGCTCCTTCAAGTCACCTGGATCACAGAAAGACCCTCACTCTGGCCTAAGCAAGAGAAACCATTCCACCATCACCTGCAATATCTAACAGAGTTGAAAGTCCTGGTGGCACTGGGAGTGGGGCCATGAATAGCTCACAGAGGGGTCAGTGGTTGGGTTTGGCAGAGAGAGCAGAAGGGCAGGGTATAGAGCTGTAGTTCCCTTGGAGACCCGTGCCCTACCCCTTCCCCTCTTGTGGGGTCCAGTTCTCCCCTTCCTAGAACCTGGGAAGGTCACACACATACCCAGTTATACAGCCATGCAGCGTCCCTCCTCAGATGCAGTGTTATGGCTTAAATCTAAAATGTCCCCCCAAAGTCGCATATGCATGGAAGGTGACTGGATCATGGGAGTGTATACTTATCAGTGGATTCATCCATTGATGAGTTCCATAGGCTGAAAGTGCTGTCAGGAAGTGGGGCCTGGTTGGAGATGTGGGTCACTGAGGGACCTGGAAGGGTATATTCTTGGCCCCTGCCCTGCCCTTCTGCCATCCTATTTCTACCCTGGAGCCAGGTGACCATGGACTGAAACTGTGAGCCAAAATAAACCTCTGCCCCTGTAATTGGTATTTGTCCCAGTGACAGAAAGTGACTAAAGCAGTCTAAGATATGCAGGAAAGCAGGGAAACTGAGGCCAGACTTGCCTAGCAAAGAGTATTAGCAAGCCCCACCCATCTCCCACCCACAGACTGACAAAATCCCCAGGGAGACGGGCTCATCATCTGCTCCCCACACATGGGAAAGGAGCAGTCAAGCCTCCTCGCTACTATTGTTAGTAATAATATCACTGAGAATAGCATTGGTCCTTTGGATGCCTCTAAGGCTTTCTCCCCATAAGGCTCTGCCCAGGCAGGGATGGTGGTGAAGGGCACAGGCAGTCTGGGAGCCGGCCGGGGGGCTGAAAGGCGGGACACCTGGGTTTCCTAGGAAGCAGCCAAGCTCAGAGCTGTGCGCTCTGGGGGAGAGACAGCTCCCCAGAGCTGCTCCCGATGTGAAGTCAGTTGTCACTTCTGTTAAAGTCATTAATTCCTAATTCCCCAATTACCTCATTAGGCGGCGGTGGGGAGAACGCGGCCGCTCCTACAGCAAATAATTATGGGAGTCAAAATTAATTTGGCAAAGTGGAGCGACGCTTTATTAGAAACGTCAAATTACTTTTCTCTTATTTTGCTGCCGCCTCCCCAGTCTTTGAGAGCTGCTAATGACAATGTAGTGGGAGCCGATGTGTCACTAGGGGAAGAGGGGGCTTGGGGGCTGCCTCCAAAGGCCTTCAGCCCATCTGGTGCCCAACTCTGGCCTCTCCTGTTGCCCCCTTCCCCTGCCAACCTCCCCACCCTAAGCCTCCCCCTGCTCCCTGCCTTCTGCAGCACCCAGGCACAGGCCTTGCTTTGCCACAGACCTGCACCAGGTGAGGCTTCTCCCTGCACCTGACCCCGCCCTTTTCATTCACCGTCCCCTCAACCTGCAGACTCAGAGACACACAGCACACAGACGTTGTCTGAGCAGCTGACCGCTGATGACCAGGACACTGAGGGCTTCATGCAGGCTGGGCAATGTGCTGAGTGCTTTCCATGAGTGATCTCATTTAAGCAGCCCAGCATCCTTCTGCCCTTACTATGCTGCACACCTGGGGAAACTGAGGCTCAGAAAGCTGTGTCGACTTCCAAAAAGACAGAAAGGAAGGTCCAGAGCTGGGATCCCAAGCTAGACCATGTGTTCTAAAGCCATGTACAGTCTTACATAACAGTGAAGAGAGGGCCAGCAGCCCTCATTTACAGAGAAGGACACAGGGAAAGAGAGCCACATCCTGTCACACAGACAGGAGATTGAAATCATGGAAGACAGCACTCCTTGGGGAAACATAAGTGCACTGCTACATACTCAGACACCATTGGGCCATCTCTCTCTTTGTCACCACCAGTCACAGCTGTCTCTCCTGACACAGTCATCCTGCATCCAGTGCCACACTGTCATCCACAGCCATGCCATCTCTCACAACAGGTGCCACAACAGGTGCCTTGTAGAGACCTTGTCTTTCTCACTTGCTCATAGGCACAGAACTTCTGAGCCTCCTCCCCGGCCCTGACCAATGTCCCACTCCTACTCTTCCCTCTGGGTCCCCTCCCTGCCTGGTCCCACCCTTGTTGACTGCCTGGTCAAGTGCTGCTGCCCCCCACCCAGCCCAGGCTGCTCACAGAATGCCTTGGTGCCCCTGGTCCTGAGGGAGAGATCCAAAACACTGTTCTGACACGGGGGCCAGGAGCCTCATCCTCAAAAAATGGGGAAGGTCCAAACAAGCCCTCTCCTCTGGCTTCCACTCTCCCCTCCCAACTCTGCCAGCCTTAAAGTCCAGGGTACCCCAAGCAGACCTTTCTGGCACAATCTGGACAGCCTGCCAGGATGTGGGATGCAGGTAGGGAGATGGGACAACAGAAAGGGGCTAGAACAGTGATGTCAAACCTTTTAGAGCTTTCAGTGATACAAAGCCCACTGCAGCACACTTGCCGCACTGAGCAAGAAAGTGAAGCTGGAGAAGTGAAGTCAGAGGCCTAGGACTTTGAACTGGGGGCAGGGCAGGGGAGAGGTCAAGATCAGAAAGAACATGGTGGAAGGCCAGAGATCACAGGACTGGGTGGGGCAGAACTAGAGACAGAACAAAGGTCAGGGAAGAAACAGGGCCACCTGAAAACTAGAGTTAAACAGGACAAGAAACTAAAGCAAGGAGCTGTGAATGTGGCGGAAGCTCAAGTAGGCACCAGGAAGGAGCAGAGGGGAAAGAGTGGGAGCAAGACTAGGAAACGGGGATGGGAGGAGGATAGAGAAGGTTGGGATCAGAGGTCAGGGGAGGGATGTGGGGCCGGACCAAGAAGACCTCAAGGAGAAGCAAGCTTGGCCAGAGAGGGAGCTGCTAGCAGGGCAAAGGACATGGAACAGAGGTCAAAGGCAGGGCAGAACAGGGGCAGGGTTTGAAGGCAAGATGAAGCAGCATGAGTAGGCTGCTGTGGGGCAGGGAAGTTTGAAGGAGGGGCAGGAACAGATGCAGGACACAGTGGTCTGTCCTGGGTGGTCTAAGAGTAAGCAGGCAATAGCCCAGGGGCAGTCACAAATGCGGGGACATTTCCAAAGGCTGAAGGAGAATGGCCTAGGGACTGGGCAGTCTGGATGTAGTCCAAGAGGTGGGAAGATACAGAGGGTTTCAGCATGCAGGAACCTACAAATCTGGTGAGGGGCAGCTCTGGGAGTCCCAGTGAATGACTAAGTGAGGGACTGGGTCTCAGAAGTAGAAGGTCCAGGGACAAGGGAACAAGGGAAAGGTTTGAGGTGCTGATCCCACTCTATGAAGGGCCAAGGATTGAGAGAGGCAGAAGGGAGGTCCCAGAGCCAGCCAGGGTCCTTACAATGTGCAGCTGCAGGTAGTCTCCGAGGCCCGAGGCGCTGTCCACCCGCACCAGCACAGCGCTCCGCTGGTGGGTGCTGAAGCCCACAGCCAGGCGGTCCATCCTCGTGCTGGGCCGATCATTGGGGGGCCACGTGTAGGTGATGAGTGCTCCCCCCTTCCCAAAGATGTAGGTAGTCCCGGCTGCAGAGAAAAGGAAAGGGAGAGAGGGAGAAATGTCAGGAGAGCAAGCTCAGCAGGTCCTTGGGGTTGTGGCCAGAGCATGGGAACAACAGGTTGGGAGTGTGGGGCTTCGGCTGTGATGCCCAAGGCAGCTACCAAGTCTGCAGCCCTCGGGAACAGTTGGCAGGCGGGCACCTGGGTGAGAGGCTGTGCACGCGAGCAGACAGATGTAGCTGCCTCATCAAGAATTCTAGCTTTAATTACAGCAAAACAGAGAGGTAATGCAGAGAGTGACACAGAGAAAGAGCCCAGAGGGAAGCACAAGGAGAAGGATCCAGGGATCTGCTTCTGACCAGCTCAACTTCTCCCAAGGCTGGCAGGAGGGACAAATTCAAGGTGTGTGCTTCTTTGGGGACAGAGCTGAATAGCACCCAGACAAGAAGGTGCCCCAGGGGATGATGGGAAGATGAGCCGGGCTGTGGGCAGCTCTGATTCACTGCCCAGTTCTGGCTCCCTGCTGGGATCTGCCCCTGAGTCCCCTTCAATCCCCTGGGAATCTTCCTGGTTTGTCCAGGACTCCCTGCTTCCTCCCTCAGGCAGGGGTGCCTGGGGCCCAAAGCAGGGAGTCCTGGAGCCCTGCCCAGAAAGGAAGAGACAGACATGGAGGGAGGGGGTTTGCCAGCCAGAGGAGGAAGAAGGCAGAGAGACAGATGGACAGAGAAGGACAGAGAGGAAAGTAGGTGAGAGAAGCAGGAGAGTGGGAGCCCGAGATGTGGGCTCCCTCTCCCCACCCTCCCCCACTCCACCCTCTCTCCCCTACCCCACCCTCTCTCCCCTTCTCCTTCTCCTCCTCACCATCCGGCTGCTGGGGGCGGGTGTGAGGTCCCTAACGATCTCAGCCCCAAAATAAAAACCATTAGTCGCCACGTTCCCTCCTGTGGCTGACTATACTCCCTGGGTGGGGGGGGCACTGATCACCCAGTTTCCAGGAAGGGAACCTTGTCTGAGAGGCCTGGAGGACTAGTGCTCTGGGGCCTGCTGAGAAGGGAGGGAAGAGAACAATCTCGCATTCTTTAGGACATAAATGAGCAGATGAGATTCATAAAATGCTTAATTAAATAATTAGCCACTAATGACTTCTCTCAAAGCACTTCTTGGGGGTGAGGGGGTTCAAGGGAAGACTTAGCCAGAGACAAAGAGAAAGTTAGATGGAGCCTGAAGGCAAAATCCGGGAGCCCACTGAGGGGAAAGTGTGGCCTTGTGAGTGGAGAGCTCTAGTCTGGGGCAGGAAGCCCAGGTTAGGAGCTGGGAGCAGAGGGGACAGGACCTCCTGAAGGACATGCCCAAAGAAGAATCCTGCTGCCAAGATGTCACCCAGCTGGTGACATGAGGCAAGGTCTACTCTACCACCTGGCATCTCTCACCTCAGGTGCTCAGGATCCCCTTGTAGTTCAGGCAGTCAATAGGGGGAGTCTACCCAGGGAGCTCCATAGGAGGGGAGACTCCTGAGTGCCTAGAGGGAAGCACGGTCCACAAGCAGGAGGAGGCTGAGAAGAGAGGGGAAGGCTGCTGCCTGGGTCCCAAAGAGGTAGAGACCTGCAGGGAGTTGAGATGGAAGAAGCAAAAACCAGGAGTGCCTCCGATGTTCCCCAGGTCACCTGCCATATTGCCCCCCACATTGCTGGACAGGGTCAGAGGGACAGGTAACTCCCAGGGAAAGCGCAGGCAGGAAAGAACTGCAAGGATGTCTAATCACAGACCTTTCACCCCAGCTTGTGGTCAGGAATGCACCCCAATCAGACAGACAGGGAGCCCAGCTGTCCCCTCCAGACCCAGGTGTCCTTTCTACCTGGACGCCCTGGAGGCACAGTGCTGAACCTTCAGAATGGGCCCTTATGGTGGAGAGCTGGCCAGGGTTGGGGTACACAGTAAGCCCCACCACATGCAAGTCACCTGCCTGGAAAGGGCATGGCATGGAGGCCAGAGCTGGCTAGGCCTCAGCCTGTACAGTCTCTCCACTCCCAACACTGCAGCACTCCGGAAAATCGGCTGTTTCCATGGCAACCATAATACCCAGGGTCCTCCCTCCCATCTCCACTCACAAGCTGCACAGCGAATTTGTGGGATGGAGAGGGCCGGGGAAGTTGAGACACTGACCGTTCTCCATGCACTTTCTGACCACAGGCTGCAGCCCCTTCACCCTGGGCTCCAGGGCCTCTCAAAGAGAGGAGAATTTTATTGGGTTCTGGATCCCCTCACACCAGGGAAGAAACCTTATCTACCTGGCGTTTGCCTCCAAGGCCCCAGGTCTAGGGGAAAAGAGACTCTTCCTTCCCGATTTCCCAATGGATCCCAAACAGCGAAGCACAGTGCACAGAGCCCAGAGCGGCCCCGAACATCCAGTAGCAGGCAGGCCCGGTGCCTGATGGGGTAGTGAGGAGGCAGGACCAGAGGCGCGTGCCCACCACCCAAGTCCCACAGCAGACACATCCCCAGTGACGCACACCAGACCCCACACCCACACACGGGCGGCGACGCACCCAGCGGCATACAAAGCCTCAGAGTGGAGAGGCAGACCCCCGACCCGAGAGACGCAGCGCCGGAAACGCGGCGGTAAGGACACAAAGACCCGCGGTGGCGGGAGGCGCAAGGTCAGGGGCCGCCGCCAGGCCCCGAAGCCCACAGTTCGCACGACTCCCACTGCCTGCCCCGTTCCCCCCAACCCCCACTCCCCACCCCGGCTCCCTGGCCGGGTCTCACTCCCCGCTCCCTGGCCCGGGCTCCCCCCGGACTGATTACCCAGCTGTTCACACACTGCAGTCAGTTTATTACACTGGGCGGGCCAGTTAAACCCTAAGGGCGTTTATTATACTGTGGGGGGGACGGGGGCGGAGAGACACTTCTTGGGCAGAAAAGGTGAAGGATGAATGGTTTATTGGGCTGGGGCAGCGATAATTACCCTGGGGAGACGTTTCTCTCTTTGCACCTCGGCTCCCGCCCGCAGGCACAGAGAGCTCGGCCTGGGAGGAGACTCGGGTGGAGGAGGCGGGGCCTCCACAGGTCCCAGCTAGCTGTCCTCGCCCCTGCCCCAGGTTCCCCCAGAGAAGGTGAGACCTTCTAGCAGACTTGCGGCCCAGCACACAGCCCCACATCTAGAAGCCCTGACAGCTTCCAGAAAGTATTTGGGGCCCTAAATGTGGCCCAAGGGTGGTAGAGAACAATTGTTCTCAAGCTCCTTAGGAAATCACCAGTGAGGTGAACTGTGTTTAATATTTTGGGGAGTACTACACCCTGGAGTCCAGGGCAAGAGTTTCTGGCCAGACACATGATGCCACTGGCCTAGGGCTGGCACCTTCTTTCTGCCCACACCCAACATAATCTCAATGCCTCCTAGACCCAAAAATTCACTGATCAAGTAAAACACTCTAACTGATCAAGAACCTTCCATACAGTCTCCACACACCTGTATTCTAGAAGAAAAAAACAAACAAACAAAAAAACCAAAACAACCAACCATTAACAATGGTCTAATCCAGACTCGAAAAATAACATAATCCTTACATGTAAAAACCACCCACGCAGTGATCCCCCAGAGTTAAAACTACATGTGCAGACTCTCTGTCTGCCCGTGTCAAGCCATGAGAGAAACCTTCTGGAATATCTAGAATTGTGAATTGATAAAGTATCCGGCACGATCCAGAGAAGCCTGGGTCCTGGTGCTCACAGCCAGCACCAGATCTTTCTATGAGGGCTTCCACAACCCAAAGGGTGAGAGCTTCACAGGTCCAGATTCCTAAGCTCAGTTCCATCTTGATCTAGAATCTCAGAACACATCCCCTCAACTCTTAAACCCATTCGTGGCCACAAACCATCTGGTCTGAAATCCAAGTTGACATATTCATGTCCAGACTCAAAATACATGCTGGACCCCTTTTTAAGCGGGGGTGATAAATCCGAAAGTCCTGGAAGCTCATGATTAAGAACTGAGCTAGGATTGAATCTTCCTTTCATGGCTCCTGAGAACCCCAGTAATGAAGGTTGGGAGTTAAGAGCTCAAGGACTTTGGAACTGGAATCGGAACTGGGGGAGGGGGCCAAGAACCAGGAGAGTATCACCTCCTGAGTCCCTTTTGAGGACCCACGTGTGATGTTTCCAAGCCCCAGAGCAATATCAGGTGCAGGAGGGTCAATGGTGTCTGGCAAGTGAGTAGGGACATTATATAACAGGAGGGGTTGAGGTTGAGAAGGGAAATGGGGGAAACAGTGAAGAGGTGGAAGCAAAGGTAAGGAGAAATTCAGTAAGACTCAGAAAGGCAAGTGGAAACCAAGTATAGAAAGAAGAGCGGTGCCCTCACATGAGGGGTACTAGGGAGCCAGTGGGCAGGAGGAAGCCTGGCCTGTCCTCCAGCCAAGCATGGAGTCCCGAGATGAGCCAGTCTTCTTCCCTACCCCCATGGTTAAGGTAAGCAGAGGTGGGATTCAGCCATGACAGGTGGCCTCCTCTCTTCTCTTGTAGATTTCCTTGGGTCCTCTTCCTTCCTTTCAACTGCCCCACCCCCACAGGTCCCCCCACCCTTCCTCCAGCCATCTTCTAGCACTGTTCTGTGGCACCCTCCGGCTCCTCCTTCACTTACTTGTGGCCCTGGGCAATCACTGGCTCTCGTTCTTCTCTGCAGTCCCAAAGCCAATATCCCGTAGGTTCCTCCCCCTCAAAGCTCTGTCTGCCTGTATCCCTGCTGCATCAGAAGCCATGACAGAAACCTTCTGGAAGATCTAGAGTTGTGAGGGAATAAGACATCCTGCACAATCCAGGAAAGCCTTGGCCCAAGCTCTTTCCCTCTGCCCTCTTGCTCTTCGACTGAACTCTAGCCACTCTAGCTCCTGGGCCCTGCATCCAGTCCGCCCATCATCCTTGGGCCAGCACCTCTCTCCTTTGCCTTCTCTTCTCACCTCCCCTCCTCCCTGCCACGCTCTTCCCCAGTACACCTGGCTCCCCTTTCCTGTCTCACCCTTTGTGCTTTGCCTTGGGGACAACACTGGGCCTCAGAGCCAGAAGAGGACACTGAAGAGGGGCAGGGAGGTAGCAAGTGCCAGAGAGGTCCTGGAGAGGGAGAGAGGGTTAAGATCAGGAGCAAGATGTGGGGTGGGGACATGGAATAAGAGAAACTAGGAGTACTACATGGGAGAAACCCAGCGGAGACAGATTACATGAGGGAAATTATGTTGGAGAAGAGAGAAGAAAGGAATGAGGAAGAGTGTCTGAAGGGGCTGCTGCTGGGGAATTAGATGAAACAAAAGTAGAAGCATGAAAAAAGATAAAGAAGTAGAAGAAAGGGGAAGAAGACCAGAAAGGCGAGCAGAAAGACTAGAGGTGATATGGGGGCACAAAGATTGGGAAACAAGGATGGGCAGATGTGACAATGATAGGGAGTCAGGGATTAGTGTGGAAATGGGAGGCAGTGATGGGCATGGACTGGAAGAAAGGAAGATGTAGATGTAGAACATGATGGAGGAACAAAAGCAGTAACAAATGAGAGACGATGGACAGACAGAAATGAGAAGCAATGAGCATCTGGGATGGAAAGGGGTGGAGGTACAGAAACAGGAGGCCACACTGGTACAGAGTGAAAAGTGATGAAGGCACATGAAGAGAAGTGATGGGAGGCGAGATCAAGCTGATGGGAACAGGGAGGTGTCAGAGTGCACAGATGGGAGGTGACAGAGGTGGGAGTTGAGGACAGAGGACACAGAGATGGGAAGTGATACGAGGACAGGAATGGGAAGCAATGGGAGTAGACAGATGGGGTGGGATGGAGATGCAGAAACGGGAGGTGATGGAGAGCTGGAGGGGACCAAAGATGAAAGATGAGGAGATACAGAAATGGGAGGTGACAAAGATACAGAGGTGGAGGCGATGGGGTACTCTATGGGAGGACAACACACAGAGAAAGGAAGTGATGAAGAGACCAAAGTAGGAGGTGATGGGGTCCCTGGGATGATAAGTGACAGAAGCTCTGAGATAGAATAGGGGGGCTGAGACGAAAAATGATGGGAGCTGACACCGAATAAAATAAAATGTGAAGGGGGCAGATGTGGGGAAACGGGAAATACAGAGTTAAGAGGCTGTGGGGGTAGAGTGTGGAGGACAGAGATGGGAAGAGATGGCATATGGAGAACCCCAGGGGTCTAAGATATGAGATGATGAGGGGCCTGAGCTGGAAGGGAGGAAGGGTGGAGATGAGAAGTGGTGGAAGTGAGAAGCAGAAGGCAATGGGATCTGAGAAGGGAGGTTACGAGGGCCTGGGAGAAGAGTGGTGGGAAGTGGACAGTGACGGAGAACCCACACAGGAGGTAATGGTGAGCCTGGGAGCACAGAGGTGCCAGGCTACCGAGGTGAGAGATGCAGGGTCAGAGGTGGGAGCACAGCAGAGATGAGGAGCCATGCGGGCTGTCAGGGGTAAGGGGAACGAGGATGGGCAAGTGCTGGGACAGTGTTTGGGGGGGTGACAGAAGTCCAGTAACTGAAAAAGCAGGAAAGGCTGCTCAGGGACAGAGGTGAAACAGAGACAGATGCAGAGATGAAAGAGGAAGAGATGGGACGCGGCACAGATGACAGATGGGATGGGGGGCTCAGCAATGGGCGGTAAGGGTGAGGTAGAAGTGGAGGTGAGGCACATGGGAGAGATGACACGGGCAGAGATGGAGGTGATGGGGAAGAGCCATGAAGGGAGGGCTGCACAGAAAGAACAGGAGAACCGAGAGCGAGGGACACCGAGACAGGAAGGTGGTAACAAAGCAGACAGGGGCAAGGGGATGAAGACAGGCAAAGGGGCAAAGTGACGAAGATGGACGAGGGTGACAGGGGAAGCAGAGCCACAAAGGTGAGGGTGGGGCGGAGACGACGGGGCTCGGCGGCTGCAAAGCAGAGGGGCCGGCTCGCAGCACAGCTGGGGTGCGGCCGCGAGGGCCTGGGCGGTGCACCCGGAGGCCGGGGCGGCCAGCGTCGCAGCGCCACTTACCGTGCCCGCCGCGGGTGAGGAAGGGCATGCGGTTGATGGCGATGGGCACGGTGCCGTGCTTGCTGTGGAAGTGGTGGACGTGGTGGGTGGTGCTGAGGCTGGACGAGACCCGGGCCCCCTCAGCCGCCCCCAGCAGCAGCAGCAGCAGTGGCAGCAGCGACAGCAGCGGCGGCAGAGGTGGCGGCGGCGGCGGCGGCGGCGGCGGCGGCGGCAGGGGCCCGGCCAGGGCGGGGGGGCGGCGCGGGCACCCCCCCGGCCCGCTCCCCCCGGGGGGCATCTCGGCCCGGGGGCGGCCGCCTCACAGCCCCATGGCCGGGGGCGGGGACGCGGGGCACCGCAGCCCCGCGAAGCCCCCCTCCGGCTCCGAGCTCGGGGAGGGGGGTAGAGGTGAAGAGAAGGAAAATCAGAGCCCAAGCCTCAGTCCAGAGCCAACGAAATCAACTGGATCCCGCCGGGGAATCCGGAGTCCGCGGGGCGGCGACGCCGAGGTCCAGGACGCCTGGGTCCATCGCGAGGAGCTAGGGGTCCCCCCGCATGCCGGCGGGTCCGCGCGGCGCAGAGGCCGTCAGAAGCCCGGGGGAGGGGGCATGGTGCCGGGCGGGGACGGGGAGCGGGGAAATCCTGCGGAAAACCGAGCGGGGCGGGAGGGGGGTTGCGGGCTGGAGGAGGGAAGAGGGACGGAGGCCCGGCTCCCGGGAGCGCGAGGCCGACGGAGGCCGGGGAAGGAAGGAGCGGCCAGGGGGCGGGGGTGGGAGGGGAGGGAAGCGAATCCGGGTGAGGGGGATAAAGGGAGAGGAGAGGAGCGAGCGGGGCTGAGCCAGGAGGCTGGAGCCTGCGAGATTCCGGCGGAGAGATGGAGGCAGCGGAGTGTTGCAGCAGAGGCGGAGAGGGCTGGATGGGAAAGGGAGGGAGGGAGAAAGGGAAGGAGGGAGGGGAGGGGAACGCGGGAGGAGGAGGGGCAGGGCGCAGGGACCGAGCGGCTCCCGATCTGCGGGCGGCGCTGGGCAGCTCCGCGGCGCGGCACCTGGCTAGCCCGCTCGGCGCTCGCCTCTCCTCGGCGCGTGCACCTCCCGCCCGGGCGCGCGCTCCCTGCCCGCGCCCCTCCCCCTCTCCCGTCCGCCCTCCGCCCTCCCTCCCGGAGAAAGGGCCCTGCTGAATAATTGAACAAGACCGAGGCTAGCTAGAGAGGCCGTTCTCTTCTCCCTCCCCCCCCACACACACCTGGAGGAGCCCCAGCAGTGCTTGCTGGCCCAGTACATATATGTGGCCACAGCCACCTCTTCGGGCACCTCTCAGAACGCACGTGCACACTGGGACGGACACCGACTTGGTTTGGAGACACCCACGTGTCCATACAGGCGTCCTCATGCGGGCAGGCACGCGGCTCAGGCACATAGATACATACGTGTGCTCAAAGGCACCAAAGCACTCTCAACTGGGCGGGTACACATGCTCACAGAGGCATACATGCACACACATACGTGTTTGATCACAGGCAATGAACAGCCAACACACACACACACACACACACACACACACACACACACCCTGAAACTCAACTGCCAATACAGGGTCACTCATACCCATACACTGTACCTACAGCCCCACAGGGACCCAAGGGTAAGACATTGCCACACACACAGACCCTCCCCTCCCCATCTGCCTCCCCTGTTCCCCTGCCCAAGGGCCTCCCCAGCCCTTCAATCCGGCCTCTTCTCTCCTGCTGCCCCTCCCCCAGCCTCGCCCCTTCCCTACACTGGGGGTCTCCAGATACCCATCCATTGAGTGTTCCACTTAGGACATAGCCTTTCCTGGGTCATTCACATCCAGCAAAGGAAGCCACCTCTTCAGGGCACCCCTCCTACGCTGGGATCTGCCACCCTAGCTTGTGAGAACTCTGGGCATCCAGCGGTAAGTGCAGGGACACCGCCTTCCTTCCATCCAGATGCCACTTCCACACCCACATCAGCCTGCCGGGACAGTGCAGAGGGTGTGGTGGGGGGAGGTAGAAGGTAGAGGAGGAGGAAAGAGGGAGCAGTGGAGAAGGGACTCTGGGAGGAAGCTGAACACCGGTGTAGCAGAGTGAGGAGAGGTGGGTAAAGAAAGGGCAAAAGGCAAGGAGGGGAGGGGAGAACAGGGAGGGCTGATGGGAGGAGGGGGAAGAGAGAGCCGGCTCCCGCTTATTGATCCTGAATTCCATTTTGGAGCAAAATTGTCCCAGTGAGTCCTGCGTGCTTCTGGATATAGTCAGGACCCAGGACAGCTCCCCAATCACTAAAGCCACTCCTCCACCCTTGCTAGATGCTGGGGCCCAAGATGGCTCCCGATTCCTCAAAAGTGAAGAAAGGGTCCTCAGAGGCACCCAAGAGGACCTTTAGGGTAAGGTGTGTTCCCATAAAGGAGATAGTAGGCCGGGGCTCCCAGAGGCCGTGTCCTCCTGCCCTCTCTATCCCATTCTTGTGCCCCTAGTTCTGGAATATAGACTGACAGTTCTGAGCAGGCAGAAAATTTATGGCCCCAGAGGGAGGGAGGGAGGAGCTGGTGGCAAGAAGAGAGGAAGGGAGACCGCCTAGAGGCCAATCAATATTGGTGAGTGGGAACTGGAGTTGGAGGAGGTGATGCTGGTGGGGAGGGGGGACATAGCGGGTAAAACAAGAGAGAGAGACGGAGGTGTGCAAGCGATCAATAGAGGCTGCAGAGAGGAGCAGAGACAGTGAGGCAGAGGGTGAGGCACTGACCTCCTGGGAGAGGCACGGGACTGTTAGAGACAGCAAAGCCCAGAGGCTTCAGGTGAGCAAGTGCCCCCAGTCCCCCTTCCATACTCTTTTCCTTTCTCTCCACTCCCCTCTCCTTCATCAAAGAGATGGATTCTCTCCCTCTGATTTTCTCTCCCATCTTCCCAGAGGTGACTCCTGAGCCTTAGAGGAAAACAAAGGTGCCTTCACACCCAGTGGCAGTCACAGGTGGAGAAACTGAGGCAGGGAGTAAAGTGTCCTGAAGGTTGGGTCTCTCTTCCTCTGAGTACCTCCTCTACCAGGCAGCTCCACGCCCCACCTGACCCTCAGAGGGCTGCTCTGTCTGCCTTGGCCATGCCCTCCTCCTTCCTCTCCTCAGGCCCAGATTCCTCTGTGCCCCCAGGGCCTCCCAAGGCCCTCACACTGACTGTGTCTATCTGCTGGGCTCCTGCTTGACCTTGCACACACGGGGCCCCAAGAAGAGCAGAGCAGAGAGAGCATAGAAAAACAGAGACAGGGGCTGGGGATTTAGCTCAGTGGTTAAAGTGCTTGCCTTGCAAGCACAAGGACCCGAGTTCAATCCCCAGCGCCAAAAAACAAAACAAAACAAAAAAGAAAAACAGAGACAGGAGTAGCCCCAGGAGGAAAGCCCTAGCAGATACCCCAACCCCAGGGATAGAGAGAGCTCTCAGAGGCACCCCAGGGCTGTGGTGACCCCATGTGGGATCCCAGGTTGCACCCACCTTGTCTTTAGCTCCACAGCTTTGCTCAGGCTATGCTGCCAGACACGCAGACCAGTGCTTGGGGATGGTGACATTTCCCAACTCTCCCTCCCTTCCACCATCCCGGAACCCAGAGAAGTTGCTCTTCCTACCCTGCGTGAAGGTAGTGCAACCCCTAGGTGCCCTTCCCCACCCATCTCTATGCCCCATTTCCAGAAGCCTCCACTATGTGCAAAGTAGTGACTGGGTACCAGCACTTCTTAAACCAGATTCCCTCCATCCCAGGCAAGAAATGCCCACCGAGGGTACCACCAGCCCCAGAATTCAGCGAGTGCAGGAGGTACAACCAGAGGCTGGGACACAGGTTCCGTCTGAGCTCTACCACCGACCCACTATGACTTGAGGCTTGGTTTCCTCCTCAGGTAAACAGGAAAGATGGTCTTCTTCGAGAATCAAATGAAAAACACTTCATAAGGGCCATCAAACCATTAGAGGGGCATGTTTCTACAGAACAACAAAGTTGCCATCTTCTCCAGATCTGTGTGGAGTTGAGCAACCCGGCAGAGAAGAAGCCCAACCACAGCCCCACCTATGCTATGGCGGCCAGGCCTGAAGTGTCCCTGAGGTTGGGGGGGCTTTGCAAGGCACGGAGAGCTCAGGTCAGATGAGGACAATCCTGGGGGACACAGTGGGGTGTGGTAAGACCCAGGGGATGGCAGAGAAGTGTGAAGGGAGATGGGCAGGCCATTTTTTCAAAGGGAAAGGAAAAACCAACACCCAGCCAAAAGCCCCAGTCCCTGGATCCAGCAGGTTCCCCCACTGAGAGAAAGATGCAGCATGGAGTAGAGGCAGGGGCACTGGCCCGAATTCTTACCCTACACCTGTCACTGATACCCCCAGAAATCCACTGTCCCTCTCCAGACCTCATGTTCATGTTCACAAGGTAGAGAAACTCTCATGTGTGTTTTCTGCTTGGTCTCTCAGCAGGGTCCCCAAGAAGATCTTTCAAGCCAAGCCGTGTTCTGCTCGGATCCCGCCCTCAGTCCAAACATTAGAGGAAACTCCAATCCCCCAGTGGAAGGCTGCCTCTCCCCTGTGCCTGATCCAGCTGTTGGCCACCAACCAGCCGAACTCTTGACAGCTTTTGGCCACCAACCACTGGGGACTAGAAAGTGCTGTTAAGGCTGCCTTCTCTGGAGCGGGACCTCAAACAACATCCAAGTTGGCAGGTAGATGCCCAGTCAAGGAGAAGTACCAAGTGAGGACACTAGGGAATGTCACTGTGGCTCAGGGGGACAACCTTCAGCTGGGGCTCTTGAGGGAGAAAGAGGGACCAGCAGGGACCATGTCCAGGGAACCCAGCTGACCCACCAGCTCAGAATGGGGAAACAAAACCATCTATCAGTAGAGGCCCCAGAGATTCAGGCCATGGTCATCTTGTACAACCTCAGAAAAAGGCTCAGAGAGAGGATAGCAGCCCACAGCTCCCCTGGGACCCTGTGGCAAGGGATGAGAAGCAAGTAACCAGCACAGATCTTGGGCTGTCAGAGAACCTCCTTCCACCCCTGTAGTCCCTGTGGCTGGGGACAGGCCTGGCTGCCCCACCCCCCAGACACTCACGGTCATTGCAGACAGGGCCTCCATAGGAAGTCATGGTGCAGTCACAGGTGAAGCCATCCCACTGCTGCAGGCAGACGCCCTGGTTGGCACAGGACTCTTCGGTGCAGGTGGTGCTGGGGCCTGGAGGGGGCAGGAGGAAGGACACCCCAGGCTCAGCCAAGCCCCCTCCTCTGACAGGGGTGTGGAAGCTTCAGATACTGCTTCAAACACTGACTGGGGGATAGCGTGGGAACGCCAGGTATGGCTTGGCCTTCCACTCTGTGATAAGAGGCCAGGGCAGGAGATGATAGGGAGACCAAATGACCCTTCTCTCTCCTGCACCATTCCCCAGAGCTCTGGGGATGGCCTCCCTTAAGGCCTGAAAGGAAGCCACAGTGCTGGGCACAGGCTGCCTGACCTGGCCTGCCTCTGCATCAGCAGGGTCACACCGCCCCGTTCCGTCTACACTCACCATCACAGCCCCTCTCCACCTGCCCGATGCGATGCAGGGCGTCTGCAATGAGGTCTGGGAGGCGCCCGTTGAGGTCCACAGAGGCCAGGCAGCCCTGAAAGCCATCCCGGGAGGCCACCAGCTTGGGCAGGTTGCTGAACATATTCTTGCTCAGGCCGCCAATGTACAACTCCCCTGCAAAGGGAACCGGGTCACCACCCGGGTGTCTTGGCCCTCGTTTACCTCCCAGGACAATGGTATCCTGCTTTCAGATCCTCCCGGCCCCCTGGAAGGCTCATGGTATCCCTAACAGAGATATAGCAGGGACCTGCAGATCTCTACCCCCACCTCTTCCTACTTCCTTCTCCACTTTGCCATCTGTCTGCTCCCCTCCCAGAGAAGCCCGGATGACTGGGGAGGTGGGGGGAACAGCTGGAGGAACCTGCTCTGTGCTCTCTCCCACACATTCGGTCCCAGTTCCGGCCTGTAATCAGGGCCTTTCATACATGTGCAGCCCCATCCCCTCCACCCCCGCTCCCTCCCTCTCCAATTTTCCCTCCCCAGAACTCTTTTAGGCCTCTGCCAACTCTCTCCTCCTAGGAAGTTCGAAGCCCCAGCCACTGGGGCTCCAGGAAGACATACTCTCGGGGACATCTGATCTCCCGCTTGGAGCTTAAGTCCCTGGAAGCCTTGGCCAGCGCATAGCAGGGCCTTGAGAGCCCTGGCCGACACACTGGTCAATCTGCTGCCTTGGCTAAGGGCTTATTCATGCAGCCCAAGACCTTCTGCAGCAGCCCCTAGGTTTGCTGCCACTTCAGATTCCCTGGGACACATCGCCCTCTCCTGGGAGCAAGGAGGATTTGCAGCACCGTGCCAGGAGATCTGGCTGATCTTGGGTCTGACCAAGGTGATAAATTCACTGGTTTTTTTTGAGGACCCTCCCCAAGCTCTGACATTTTGAGTTCCATGGACACCCAGGGATCCCTATCAGGCTGAGGGCTGAGGGCACATGGACGCCAGTGGGCTCTGGAGCACAGGCCTCATGTCTCCCATTCCAATGCCCTGCCTCTTCACTTATCCTCCTCTTCCTGCTCTCTCAACCACCCATGGGGGGGGGGAGGTGATGCTCACTGGAGAACGTGAGACCCAGGTGTGACCCAGAGTGAGCCAGGCAATGCCCAGATGCCTCAGGGTAGCCTAGATTCTGCTGCTCCATGGGCGCTGCTCTACCCCACCAGAGCAACACAGAGGCTTCTCGACCTTGGGGGTGGGCCCAAGAGGTCCTTGAAAGGCCTAGCTCTAGAACCAAGCCACCAAGCGCCCCATGAGACACACACCGCCACCAGGGCTTTGTGCTGAGAGATGAACTCACAGAAGAGCTGAGCAGGACTTGACAGGAAACTGTCAGTTGGACATAAAAGGGACAGAAACAAGAGATAGAACTAGGGGGAACGGGAAGGAGTGGGCCCAAAGGTAGCAGCATCACGGGACAGGACGATCCTGCTGGGGAGAGGGGGTATCTGGGCCAGGGCCAGGCCTTCTCCAGAGGCCCCAGCCCCACCTTTGAGATCGAGGTTGCGGGCGCCATTGGAGTGCTGCGTGACAGTGCGGGAGTCAATCTTGAGCGTGTGCACGTTGCCTGGGTCCCTGGACACCACCACGTTGTGCCACTGGTTGTCATTGACTGGTTTGTCTGAGTTCCCCTTCATCAAAGACGGGCCATTCCCCAGGTCAAACACGTAGTGGATGTACCTGCCCCACAGTAGGGAGGAGACACTGGGTCAGGGTGGGGCAATGCTAGGAGGGTGGGGAAGGAGGAGCTACAACTGCAGGGGTCCTAGGAGCCAGGGGGAAATGGCATTGCGGGAGGCTCCACAGGCAGGAACCAAATCAATGGCAAGAGGGCTATGGTTTGAGGTCCTGTCATAGGGAAGATGTGGCCACAGAGGGCCACCAAGGGGCTCAGAAGAGAAGCTGGAAGAGGGGGTAGGTTTGTGAGGCAACAGGGTCCCCTAGAAGCCAGAACTGAGCTGCTCCAGGATGGGATCTTCCAAAGCAAAAGAAGAACTGAGCTGACTTCTGCCTGTACAGGACCTCGGACAGAAAAGGGTGGTGTGATGGAACCCCTGGTTAGGAAGCAGCTGGGGAGTCCACAGCCTGGAAGGAGGGTGCTTCTTATCCTTCTTGCCTGAGGAGGAAGCCTCCTGGTACTGGGGGACCTGCATCTTGACCGTGGTTTGGGCACAGTGGATACTCCTAGTGGCCAGGGGAGCTGTATCTGGGTCAGCAAGGGGAAGGGGTCACCTCATTGACCGTGCTGCAATGCCCAGCCCCTCACCCCTTGACCAGCTCGATGACAATGAAGTCATTGCCGTTGCCTGAGTTGAACAGGAGAAGCCCATCAGGGGCCGTGGTCTTGAACTGGAAAAACAGGTGCATGGAGGCGTAGGCTTGGAGTGTGGCAAGTGCCAGGTAGCTGCTTCGACTCTTGAAGGTGACAGGATCAGCCACGATGGCACGCAGGCCAAAGCGAGCATTGAGCTCACAGTAGGTGATGTCACCATCTTTGCACTGGTCCATGTACGGCTGGCCGTTGAACACCAGCCCGCTCAGGTGCCCAATGAAGTTGGAGGGCACCACGGAGATGAACCGCCGTTCTGTCATGATGCCCGTCTCGATGTTGTGGAACTCCAGTCGTGTGTGGGCTCCTGCCATCTGTCCTGCTTGGGACAGGAGACTGAGATGAGGAGGGGGGCTACAGAGCACAGACTATGGGATCATTTCTAGGGTGGGGCCTCAGGTTCCCAGGGGCATTCCTCCACAAGAGGCCACATGTGAGTCACCTCAGTTGATGCCCCGGACCAGTCTAGCATCAAGCCCAGCTCTAGGAGGAGTTGTGGGACCCATGAGGGGAGGGCCAACAGGCTTCCAGGGAGATGCTGCCTGCAAAGAACTGACATGGCTCCTGGGGTCCAGAACCCCATAAAATCCCACCCCAAAAGAGAAATGGCAGAGATAGTTCACCAGGATGATTCTCTGGGAACAGTAGGCCAGGCAGTGGTCACCAAGAAGAAGCAATTACAGGTCACTAGAAATATGCCCACCATCCTCGGCCCAGGCTACCTACCCTCTACAGTCACATTGTCCACGGATAGCTGCAGGCTCTTGCCACGCCGTACCACTCTTACTGTGTGCCACTCATTGTCATTGAGCTTGTGGCCCGCAAAGAGCGTCTCAGGGCCTTTACCTGCAGCACCAAGGGGGGGGTGAGCATGGCCCTACAAACACCCTCACATGGCTTCACGCGCCACCCCAGACCCATGGTAGCCCCACCCACACACATGTGCGCATGAGGACACACAGCCCCCAGAGCACATGCACGTACAGAGATTTCACACAAACCCAGGTGACCCGCAGACTGCCACTTTACGTGGCCACACATATAGAATATGTAGTGAATACAGCCCATGAAGTTGTGCCCGAGGCTCTGCACACACTCACACCTACAAGCAACACACTTCCCCAGTCTACTAAGAATCTGCAACCTGTGTCACTAGTAGCTAAATTCCCAGCACACATCTGACACTCTTAGGAGCTCCCAGAGCACAACTGCACACCCCAGTGAAAACACGCACACCCAGAGTCATCCTCTACCCAAACACCCAGCTTCTCCATCTTCAGGAGACCCAGTGTGACTTTTTGGCACATCCCTGCCTATCTTACACACTAGGACATCCAGCCACCTGAAACGGCTTGTAAAGAGCCGGCGAGGCCAGAGAGGAATGTTCTGTATTTTAGGCATTCTGATCATTTATTCAAGAACGGGATTATCAATCTCCCAAGTCTAAAATCAAGCATACTTATCTTTCAAATGTTGCTGGACTTTGCAGAAGTCCCAGGTCACCCCTGAGCCCCTTGGTGTGCTGGGTGGGGCTGAGGGTGCTGGCATTAAAGCACCTCCAGTGTGCGTGCACCATGCCACACACACAGTCTCTCTATCAGTGCTTTCCAAATTCGTGTGCTGCCTCAGGTGACCTGATCTCAAGGTGCACCACACAGAAACACTGAGGCCAAGCCTCTGCTCAGCCACACGGGCAGGCCCAGACTTGTCCCCACCGGCCTTCATTCTCACCCTTGCTAACACCCACACACACACTGGCACCTGTGAAAAAGCCCCCATTTGTCAGGAACTCTGTCCAGAGCAAACAGGAGCAACGGAGGGCTCAACTCCAGGGGTGTGAAGACGCCCCTCTCCTGCAAGCATCTTCTTTCCCGCGTGCCTCGCCTACCCCCTTGTGGCCACTACTGGAGATGCAGCAGCAAATTCCTAGCCCCTCAACCTCCCTCTGGCAAGGTGCCACCCAGCCTTTGATGTCCACCTCCTCCTTGTCCCCCTGCTGACTCGGGCGACAAGGTCTCCTAGTCTTCTCTTTACTGGAATCCACTGAGCATCCTGACCACAGGCTCTCTGCCAGTGCCCCTGTTCTGTTTCATCCCTTCCGTTCTGCCCTCCACAACCTGCCACATCCCCTTCTTCCCCCACTACCCAACCCCCCACAATCCCCACAAAGGCTCCTTCTGCTCCCCCGCTTCCTCCCTCCCTAAATCCCAGTATCCAGCATCCCAGTCCCTTTGGGTCTCTGCAGAAGAAGAGGGAAGCCACTTACTGGGTGCGCAGCCGACGCGCAGGCAGTCTGGGGGGGCCATGGGGCGGGCAGAGGGGGAGGGGAGACAAAAAGGCAGAACAAGTTTTTTGTTTTTTTTTTTTTTACATCCTTCACAGGGAGGGGCATCTGCAGGCAGGGGTTCCCCCCAGGGCCACTTTCCGGGGACCACGCGTGCCCAGTTGGACCCCTGTCCCTCCTGCCCCCAAAAGGGCTCCCATCCTCCCAAGAGCAGGGAGGTAAGGCTATGGGAAGAGAGTTTGTGTCCCCCTTCCTAGAGGGGCGCAAGCCTCTTGTGTCTGAGGGAGACGGGCACCTTGGGAATCCCAGTCGTACGGGGGGTCACCAGGGGCTGAGGGCTTGACCAACCCCACATCTCCCCAGTCACCAGGAAGGAGATGAATGGGGATGGCCAGGGTCCCCCATCCCCTCTCTGGAGCGACTCCTTGCTCAGAGCTTGGGTGTGACAAACTCTGAGCTCAATGGAGGGGTCCACTCCAGAGCCCCCTTCCTGAGGCCATACATCCTCCAAAGCCCCAGGGGCTGACCCGCTCCTACAGGAACCTTCCTCCTACCATCCCTATCCTGGGGGATGCCAGGCTGCCCCTACAGATGAGGGGGTACTTCTCCCTAAAGAAATAACATTTTGTCTTTTTCTTAGAGAGAAGTCAAGGCCTCACACATGGGGATACCGAGAACCCCAAAATATGACTTCATCTAGGACACGGGCAGAGACTGTAAGTACAGATTTTTGCCCCTGCCCAGTCCTGGCACTGCTACCCCCAGACTTCAAGACTGGGGGTGCAAGTTGGGGCCAGAAAGGCCATGTCTGCAGAGTCTGCAGCCCAGGGCCCCATCCCTGGGCTGGGCACATCACACCCAAGGTGGGAAGTGAGCCAGTCTTGCAGAGGGACAGGTCAATAGGCTGTGAGACACAGGGGTTTACACCCCTTAGGATGCCTGCACTGCTTCACAAGGCCCGGCCCAAGGAAGCCAGCCACTGGAACTATGCTGTGAGGCAGAAGAGCTGGGTCTTGTCTCAGTCCTAACACTAACTGGCTGTGTGACCTAGTGCCAAGGGTCCTCTGAGCTTCAGCTTCCCCTCCTATGAGCTGTAGGGTTGGAACAGGAAGATCCTGAGCAGGGAGCAGGTGACAGGTGTGCACTGGGCTGGCCCTTGCCTTTCAGGGAGGGGCTGGTCTCCAGTCCTCGGTTAACAGCAATATCCTGGCTTCCTGTTGCTCCTCCAAACACAGGCTCCACCCACAGACCCCATGGCCTAGGATGCACCTGGCACCCCCTGGGCCCCTGAAGGTTCCTGCAGTGGAGGTAAACAGATGCCCTTGTAGCTCTGGAGGCCATGGGTCCCTCAGGCAGTACAGCTGAGCTCCACACGCGTTGTCAACCGCAGCAGAAGAGTGGGGGGAGCCGCCAAGACCCTAAGCCACAGCCTGGCACCAATGGAGAGGCAGAGGAAGGTCAGAAGGCAGACACGGGGAAGTGAGAAGTCATAGTGAGAGGAAGAGACAAGAAGAATGCACATAGAAAAGAGGAAGAACAAGAGGGAAGAAGAGGCTGGAGGGGGAAGGGATGGAGTGTCAGGGTGTTGGGGGACAGGGGAAAAGGTGCCAGGCACTGGAGTCAGGTCCCGGGGGCTCTCTTGGGGCCAGCAGAGTCTTCACCAATGAAGGGTCCAAAAAAGAAAAAAGGGGGCTGGAAGGACAGGTCTGAGAGAGGAGCTTGACTCTTAACCCTCCCCAGCAGGGGGATGCCAGGCCTGGGGAGTCCGTCTGTCCAGAGAAGAGGTGACAGCTCCAGCCCGCCCTGAAGTGACCCCACCCTCAGAAGCCCGCTCTCCAATTCAGGTTGGTGGTGCACACCCAGGGGAGTGAGGAAAGGCAGGGACAGGGAGCAGGCCAGTGCAGGCAGCCCCTTCGACGTGCACACTCACCAAAGCACAGTTCAGGGCACGATGACTAGTAGCCCACTAACCAGTGGCTTATGCCTTGAGAGCAGGGAATGGATGGACGTGACTGGTCTGCATGACCCACCAAGGCCCTGGCTGGACAGAGACCAGGGTGGCAGTATGAATGTGTGATGGGACAGGGAGAAAACAATTCACGTGGACAGGAATGCAAGAAAGGAACACAGTGCTGGTACCCATTCCACCTGGGGCCTCAAGGCTTGGAGACCGTGGGCCTATGGCTCCATGCCAGGAGCCTCAGGAGGCCACCTCTCAGGCGTGACATCGCAGGGTGGCAGCACGCAGTCCTCAGGCAGCCCCCATGCAGGGCCAGCCTCCTGGCAGTGGCCAGAGGAAGAGGCTCGACAACTACTGAGCAGCCTCTGGTGGGAAGACATTGCCCCTTTCACGGCTCCAGAGATGAAAGGGTGTTGGGATATAGTGTGTAGCTAGCCTGACTTAAGATGCAAACAGGAGTTAGACTTGCTCTGTGTGGCTCAAGAAGGCAGAACCAGTGGGAACTTAGAACAAGGGGGAATTTCAGGAGGTTAGGGTGACCCTAAGAAAGCACAGCCAGAATGACCAGAAGGGCCACCTCCAAGCTAGAGACCTCCTGACACTGACACATCAAAACAGAGGGGCAAGGAGGGGGAGAAAGAGAGAGGAAGGGGACATAAAAAGAATTAAGATGTGCTGTGTGCATGTACCAACTCCCCATGGTGAATGTAATCATGTACTAATGATAAAATTTTTTTTAAAAATAGAGGGACAGGTACACAGAGGAGGGGCAAAGGAGGGGACTCCTTGCAGCTCAGATTATGTCCTCATGTCGGCCACACTGGGACAGCTAGGACGCCATGGTATATTTGATAGAGAACAACTCCAGGAAGGAGGACGAGGTGACAAGACAGGCTGGCACTGGCCCCAGAGGCCAGGCCCAGGGCAGAAGGCAGGGACCCAGGCCACACTGAAACAGGTCAAAAACCCAAGGGGCTCTACCGTCCTCTAGGGACAGAGCCCACCTGCTCCACTTAGGGGCTGCAGACAGCTCAGGGAACCTGTTTAGTACCTGCAGAGTGGTTGGGGCTGGGGACTGAGACAGCACAATTCAGTTCCACCAAGTCCTCTGACTGGAAGCAGGATTTTTTTTATTGTTGTTTTCCCCAGCACTGGCGATTGAACCCAGGGCCTTTACTCTGAGCTACATCTCCAACCCCATTTTTTAAATTTTATTTTTGAGGGGTTTTTTGTTTTGTTTTTTGGGGGTGCCAGGGATCAAACTCAGGGCCTTGTGCTTACTAAGCAAGCACTCTAACCACTGAGCAAAGTCCCTAGCCCCTAAATTTCATTTTTGAGACAGTCACTAAGTCACTAAGTTGCCCAGGCTGAGCTCAAACTTGCAATCACTCTGCCTCAGCCTCCCAGAGAGCTGGGATTATAGGCCTGCACCACCAGGCCCAGCTGTAGCAGGACTTTTTTGGCCTTGTCTTGTCCGGCAAGTTCCCCATCTCTGGAGGCTAACACCGAGGGCCACTCTCAGCCATTCTACCATCTGATCACTGGTAGCCTCGGTTCCCTCTTCAGGCCCAGCACCAAGTATCTTTCGTCCCATGAGTGTCATCCTGCTGAGGCTGCCTCCTGTACCTCTGATCTCCCTGTCTACAGAACGAAACCACAAGGCCAGAGACCAAACCTCCTCAGGTTCCCCAGAAGTGAGCTCAGCCCAAGAGTGGGGCCTTGGAGTTGTTGCTTGTCTGTGAGGCCCTGAAGGCCCTGGATAGTAGGCAAGACGAGGATCAGAATGGGGTTCCTGGGGTGAGGCCAGGCTGAGGGATGCTATGTGGAAGTAAGTTCTCAGGCCTGGCTCAAAGCTCAGCTCCCTATCCCAGTGTGGTTTTCCTTGGGGAAGGTTGGGTGGGTTCCTACATATGTGCTTTGTATCTGTATAATGTCTTCACTCCCATTATTCCTTCTGAGTCCCAAAACCACCCTAGAAGGTGAGCAGGGTGAGGATTCTTCTCCCCATTTTATAGGGAAGAAAAGAGGCTCAGAGAGGGGAAATGACTTACCCAGCAGTGAAACACACCAGGCCTGGATGCCAGGTCTTCTGGCCCCCAGCCTAGAGCTCTTCCCATCCCAGGCCCAGGCTGGGTAGATGGGTAGGGACCATTTGTGTCTCCAGTGCCTACACAGTGGCCACATCTGTAGACAGATACATCTGTCCAAGTGTTTGGTCACTTTGACAAGCTTGAGTTACACTAGGGAAGGCATCCCAGCACATACATCTCTGTGGACAGGGGAAAGGGGCACTGCTGGTGTAAGACAGGGATAGAAAGAGAGTCCTGCTGGCTATCAACCTAGGACATTATTCTTAATGCTATGGGGCTTCCAGGAGGGCCATGTTGCGCTCTGGCTTCTGAAAACTTACATGGCAGAGATAGAAAAGTTTGCCCATTGGAAAGAAAGGGTAGATTCCAGAAGCACAAGGTCCCAAGAGCCTACCAAGAGGAGGTTTCCTGGCCAAGGACACTGCTTCCTGTCTAGTCTGAAGATGTCCAAGTTTCTTCCTGGGGGACCAAGGGCAGTCCAAGTAAGAAAGAAACATCTGTCTTGCCTATAGATCAGAAGCCCCCAGATTTTCCATGCTGCACCCCACCGAGCACACAGATGTGCTCAGCCACATAGAGAATACACACATGTGTACCCAGTTGTGGGCAGTCAGAAGCACGGGGTCCTGGCAGGTAGTTTCCTCCTGGGACAGTTCAGGGGTGCACTGGGGTGTTGGCCGAAGGGTGTTTCCCAGTCTGCTTTGCCCTGCAGAGCTGCTGCCCACCCCATGTGGGCTATGATCATGGTCAAAGCAGGCCTACAAGTACCCCTCAAGCCACCTTGAGGCCACAGTAGCCTACACAGCTCCTTGTGTCCAGCCTCTGCCTCTCTCAGCAAGTCCTTTGACCTATGAATCCAGAGCCCAGGGGACCAAAAAGAGAAAAAAAATGACTTAAGTAATGAATCAAAAGGATGTCCCAGAAATGCCCTGGAAACAAAGGTTAGGATGAGATTCCAGATAAATATTTAAAAGCTCGAGGGCTGGGGATTTAGCTCAGTGGTAGAGTGCTTGCCTGGCAAGCACAAGGCCCCAAGTTCAAACTCCAGCACCAAAAAAATAAAGCTCGATGCTCTGTATTATCTCCAGTTGAGGATTCTCGTTGGCTCAGAAGAGCCCTACTTCTCTAGGTTAAGGGACACCAGGTGATGCTATGGACTGAGGGCTTCTACGTGGTAGGTCCTTGGGTACTCTGCTTCCAGATGCTTCAAGAGGCCAGTCTACAATGGACAGATGTGACCTTAGCCTGAGCAGCTGGAGTCTCCTGCACAGAAAGTTCTGTAAGAGTGGGTGCCTCACTTATACATTGCTGTGGCCCTGGCACTTACAAGGTATCTCATAAATGTGAGCAGAATGAGTATGCCGACTGGTTTCTTTTTGCCTAACTATGAAACCTGAAGCCCACAAAGAGCCTAACAGTCCCATGGGGACACCTGGGAACTGGCAGGTGACATCAAGCCAAGGCCTGCACTCCCCCATGGGTGAGGATAGAGACAACAGCCTGATGGCAATACCCCGCCTGCCAGCACTGTTGGAGGCGACAGTAAAGGCACTGCATCTTAAGGCCAAGAACCTGAGTTTGAAACAGGTACTCTTCCACTTTCACTAATTTTGGGACATTGGACGAGTCAATGTATGAGTTTCATCATCTGCAAAACAGGGATAGCAATGCTGGCTTTGTGATCTGGTGTCTCCACGGGGCAGCTACGGGACTCAGCCATGAAAGCACACAGTGCTGCCACGGAGTAGAGGGCATGTCCCTGTGTGCCCCAAGTGCCGCCACAGAGACAGCTCTGAGGGTGGCTGCACACAGGGGCCAGCTGTTGCCATTCCTGTACATGCCACTGCACTGAGCTCAGGCTTAACACTCAGTAGGCATCAATGAGCGCTCCCCAAATGAAAGAACCAATGGATGGGTGGGGGATGTGCACCAAGCAAGAATGAGCTGGGTCATTAGCAGACATGTGCAGGACGGACGCCGCCAAGACTCGCCATGAGTGCCCCAGGAGACCACACGCAGTCTCTGCCCTTCAGTGTTGTCATCACTCTAGGCACCCTGGCAAGGACAAAGCTCTCGGGGGCTCCAGCTGGGCTGTCACCTCCCACCCTCAAATTCCGCTGAAGGCACCTCGTGCTGGCACCACCACCACCGGCTTCTCCAGACAGAGGGGCTGTGGGTCAGAGGCAGGCCAGGGAGAAGGCCAGAAGGCACAGAGTGGAGTGGTTACCGAGGTTGACAGTGAGCTTCATCTGCCCCCCATCCAGCTCGAGGCGCAGAGTGTCGGCAGACTCCCTGGAGGTGGTGGCCATCATGAGTCCGTAGGCCCGCTGGGACATGAAGCGGAGGGACACGTCCTCTGCCTCTGTGTGCATGGCGTTAGGCAGCATGATTTTCATGTACATAGAGCCATCGTAGCTCAGGACCGTGGCCTCTGCCCCATGAGTGGGGTTAGACGGGAGATGGACAGGCGAAGGCCAGCAAAAGGAAAGAGAAGACCAGAGAATCGTTAAAAGATGACAAGCCTACAAGGGGCACTGTGAAGAGGAAGAAGGGGGCAAGGGATGGAAAGCAGGGGTCACCAGAGAAGGAGGGCATGGGAATGGGGAGTGGATACACCTAGGATAAAGGCCAGCTCACCTCTCTCGCAGACTCGCCCCAGAAAGCCGGTCCCGATGCAGTCACAGACGAAGCGGTTCCAACCCTCTCGACAGATGCCCCCATTGCGACAGGGGGCAGATGCACACTGCTTCAGCGTCTCCCGAGAGCAGAAGGGAGCAACACCCACAGCCCCCTGTGCTTCAGCTAGCCCCCGAAGGTCTCGGCTCCGTCCATCTATGAAGAGGTCTCGCACACAGCCCACGTAGCCAGCCCGAAGCGCTGCTGTCCACACCTCTGGGGGCAAGGGCAGGTCCACCCGGCCCCCCTCAGGGAGGCCGCCCAGGTACAGCTCACTTTCCAGGTCCAAGATCTCACTCTCCCCAGTGGCCAAGAACGGTGTGCTTCGGCTATTCACCGAGATGGAGCCTGGGGACCAAGGGAGAGTGGGTCTCAGGGGAAAGCAGGATAGAGAGAAGCCACGGGCCAGAAAGGGATGTGTGAACACAGCAGGGAGGCCCCCAGTCCCAGCTGGACCCCATAGCCTGACACTCTGCAGTGGGCTCAGGAGGACAAGCCACAGCCCTGGCTCTGAAGCTCAGCCTCACTCACCCTACGGCCCAAAGCACCTGGCAAAGGTGCCCGGGTTCAGGAGCTCATGTGACCCAGTCCAGCACACTGTGCTGTGGACCTCTGTCCGCTCCGAGCGAGGCCTCAGAGGAGGCGCAGGAAGCAGACATGCCCAAACCTGAGCCCAGAAAGGGCTGGGTTTTACTGGGCCATTCCCACAAGCCAGCCCCTCATGCCAGGAACTGGAGGCAGAGAACCTTGAGGAAGCTGAAAAGATCTAAATCCAAAGGTTTTTTCCCCCACTAATATGTATTGAGCTCTTCTGACTCTATGCTGGGCATCTGGCACTTTAAATATATTGTATCACTGCAGTTCCACAAGAGCCCTATGAAACTGGTCCTTGGCAATCCCATTTTGAACAGCAGACGAGGCTCACAGAGACTCAAGAACCTGTCCTACAGTGGGGAAGGGGAAGAGCCCAAGCCCTGTCCAGGCAGCAAGGCCTCAGAGCCCGTGTTTTCCCCCCTCCACCTGAGCACTAAGGCCTGGAGCTTGCTCTGTGACAGACAGGTAGGCCAGTTCTTCCAGCCTGGGAGGCAGGCTGACAGCCAGGAGAAAGGAAGCCAGAACAGTGCTTCTGAGCTAGAAGAGGCCCTTCGGAGGATGAGGGATGCTATGGTTTAAACATAGTTTTGTCCCCTCTGAACTGCAGGTTGACATCTGGTTGCCCTCCTGGCAGTGTTGGGACGCGGGACCTGCAAGAGGTGATTAGGCTGTTGATTAACGCCTTCCCTGGAGTGTGTTCCTTCTCAGGAGAGCTGGTCATTACAGATCGAGGCCACCCATCGTATTTTGTCTCTTCAGCAAGACTCACCCATCCTTCAGCTGTCCTGTCATGTCATAATGCAGTACAAAGGCCCTGGCCAGAAGCTGCTGCCATCCCCTTGGACTTCCCAACTTCTAGACCCTCAGTCAAATAAATTTCTTTCCTTTATAAATTACCCAGTCTCGGAAATTCTGTTACAGCAACAGAAAATAGACTAGGATGAGTAATTATTTTAGAAAAAAGACTGGGGACCAGGTGGGAGCTTCTGAGATAACTGCAGAAACTTAGGCAATAGAGATTTTATTCTGCTTTGGTTTTCAAAGGTTGCTTTGCTTGTTTGCTTGTTTGCTTGTTTGTGGTACTGGGAATTGAACCTAGGCCTTTTACACTGAACTACACCTCCAGCCCTTTTTATTTTTTATTTTGAGACAAGATCTCACTAATTCAATAAGTTGCCCATGCTGGGTTCAAACGTGTGATCCTCCTGCCTCAGCCTCCCAGAGTGCCAGGATTATAGGCATGTGCCACCACACCTGGCTTGGGAAGAAAATTTAAAAAAAAAAAAAGTCTGCTAATGCTAGTAGGACTAAAGAGAGGAAAGGAGGCTTTGGGTCTAAATTAGGCCTGAATGTGGCAGGGATCTTGGGGAGAGGGTACAGTAGGACGTCAAAGTGTGAGCACCATGGGGCACAATTAAGGGAACAGAATCAGGGCCTCCTCTGCAGATGCTGGGCCTTACTCAGAACATGTTCTCCTCTGCTCAAAACCTCACCTAACCAGAGAGGCCACTCCCCTGGACCCCTTGTTAACAGCATGACCCCAAGGTTGTTCTCTCCTGACAAGGTGTCACCTGGCCCAGCGTCCTGCTGCTAAAGCACTTCTCAGGGTCTCTCCCCTGACAGATGCCCAAACATGGCCCCCTTGATCACCCTGACACCTGCCTTGCCCACCCACTGTGGGGCCCTGCACACCACCCAACTGGACTCTTAGAAAATAAACTGAATGTTGGAAAAGGAAGAGAAAGGAGGAGGCAGGAAAAGGGGTATATAATGGAAAGTTGGGGAAAGGAAATTAAAGCAAGCACAGGCCTCTAAAACATGGAATGGGAACAACCCAACCTGTTCATAGAGTGAAGAATGGATAAACATGACGTGTGTACACAGACAATAGAATGTTATTCAGTCTCAAAAAGGAAGGAAATTCTGACTCATGCTACAACATGGATGAGCTCTGAAGACACTGTGCCAAGTGAAACAGCCAGACACAAAGGGACAAATGTTGAGTAATTTCACTGATATGAGATCCTCAGAGGAAGACTCATGGAGACAAGAAAGTAAGATGGTGGGTCCCAGGGGTGAGGAAGGGGAATGAGGCGTTAGCTGTCTGATGGGAACAGAGCTTCAAGATGAAAAAGTTCTGGAGATGGATGGTGATGACAACCGCACAACGATATAAATGCACTTAATGCCACTGAACACATGAGGCAGCAGTAATGTCCAGAGCTGGTCAAGACAGGGATTCAAGGCCCAACCAGACCTCGAGTCTGGTGCTCTTGAGAGCAGTATGAGGCTAACAGGACCACTCCCTGGCTGGCCTAGGTGCTCTGCAAGGCCTGGACTGCCTTCCACCCCGGGAGAAAGAGATGCCCTGCATAGGACCCCGGGGAGGCAGCATCCATGAGGACCCCAAGGGGGTCGGCAAGAGACCAAGAGAGGGTGCAGAACCACCTCACATAGATTTCTCTGAGGAAGGAAGAGGAAGAAACAGCAATCTGAGAAGCTGACACTTCCAGGAGCCCTAGCAGGCCCCTCCTCCCGCATGCAGAGGCAAGGCCACTCCACTCACACTCACAGGCCTGGGGTGGTGACAGCCAGAGGAGCACAAAAATTTAGTTGATGTCGAGATTTGCTTAAATTGGATAATCCATCAGGTCTCATTTATATCATTCTCTTTCTCGGCTAATCTCTCATGTTCAACAAAATGGACGAGAGTAAAGAGGAAAGAAAACAAGAGGATAGGAAGGGAAGACTGCAGAGGAAAAGTGGAGGGGAGGGTGACTGGAAGTGACAGAAGGTTTGGCGACATAAAGTTCAAGAACGAGCACCTCCTGACCCAGCGCTGTCTGCCCTGATGCTTTATTGTTCTAGAGCCCTCACTGCCAGGCGGAGTGTCAAAATATTCAGTGTCTCTCCTGGCCAAAACACGGTGGACAGTAGTTGGCTCACTGCCCTCCAGCACTGTGGGTAGTGCCTATCACATAATAAGTGCTCAATAAATGCAATCAGCCTCTGTATCCTTGTCCACTCACCAATTCAACCAAACACAGATGGAAAATATTCATGGAAAAAACTGCATCTGTGCTGAACAACAGTTATATAACATTTACACTGTACTAGGTATCCTAAGGAATCTAAAGATAATTTAAAGTAGGAACATTGAGTAGGTCATACTTAATACTACACTATTTATATAAGAGACCTAAGCATTGTGGATTTTGGTACTGGGGGTGAGGAGATCCTGGAAATCAATCCCTGGAAGATACTGAGGGAGACCTATAATTGTTAAGTGAGTTAATAAAAGCGACTTTAATGGCTCTGGATAGAAGAGAGGCATCCCTGGGAAGCTATTTCCTTAGAGGAAGATGTGACAAGTACCCTGTGTTAAATACTATGCTAACCCTTTCATAGATGTGTTTTTATATTCTCCCCTTGATGGACCCCATGTAATCATTCCTTTTGCAGATAAGGAAACTGAGGCCCACATGCAACAAGTGAGAGAGCTGAGATGTGAACCCAAGTCTGGCTGACACCAGATGCTGCTGGTGCACCATGATGGAAGGGACAAAGGGAGGGCAGGAGAAGTGACGGGGACAGAGCAGAAGACTGCAGAACAAAGATCATCTGAAGAGAGCTGGAGAGGAGGTCAGGGCAGGCGGAGAGGAGCAGCCAGGAGAGGGGAAGGTCCAGAGGCCTTCTGACCTTTGCGCCCATCCCTCTGGAAATCCACGTGGCACCACTCGCCGTCATTGACTTTGCGGCTGGACGCCCGCAGCTTGATGCCCCCAGAGCCCATGTCCAGCAGAAGATAGAGGTAGCCATCCAACAGCTCCATGGCAAAGTAGTCAGCCCGCTGGGCAGAGGTGTGGCCGCCTGATCCAGCCCCAGCCCGCCGGCCCTGGCTGAAGAGCAGCAGCCCATTGGGCTCCGTGGTGCGGAAGTCCAGGGAGATGGAGCCAGTGCGCTTGGCGCTCCAGTGGGGCAGGGCCACGAAGGCCTCGGGACTCTCAAAGGTCACCGGGTCCAGGGCAGCCACATCCTCACAGCGGAATGACAGATCCCCCTGCAGCTTCATCTTGGGGTCCCCTTCCTTGGCCAGGCGTGAGAGTTCCAGCTTGAAGTCATTGTTCTTGTAGACCACCTGCAGGGAAGAGACAGGGCGGGGATAAAGAAGCCCTGTCCGTGGGACCCTGCCACTGCCTATCCCCAGCAGCCTTTGCTCACACACACAGAGGCTGTGCACAAGCACCCCCCCCATGCCCAGTTCGCTTCCTCTGGCCTCTCTGGCCCACCACTGGCCATGTGGGCTATGGACTCTTAGTGTCACCACTTCGCAGCACTTCATAATGAAAAGGCAGCCGTCGCCACTGCCATCTGATTGCCAGTTTTGAATGGACAAAGGCTTTTCACTGACACTCTCAGTCACTCCTCACAACAACCTTAACAAGCAGCTACCAACCACTCATCTACCAAAGGGGCAACTAAGCATCGGGCAGGTCGAGTGTCAAGTCCACAGAGCTAGGGAGCGGGAAGTACGAGATTGAAACACAGGTCTTTAGCCTTCACATCCAATAGTTCTTGCCTCTGCCACAACTTCCTTCCAGGATTCTCTGAGAGGATGGGGGCTTCCAAGGCTCAAGGAAATGAGAGGGGAAGCACCTCTTGACAGTCACTAGGACTTGAGTTTTGAAGAGGGAATATGTCCCACCATGGACTCAGGAAGAATACTCCCAGGGGAGGCAGCTGACCAGGTCAGACTACCTCGCACTGCAGACAGGGTAGATGGGGCACAGGGTTCCTGGACCATCCCCAGCCCTTCCGAGCCCTACTCACGTCCTTGAGGCAGCCCATGAAGTTGTTGCTGACAGGCGAGCCTGGCAGATCCGCTGTGTTGGGGCTGCCCCCAATGTAGAAGAAGTCATCAGAGCCCAGCATGGTGTAATCCTCCTGCGTGTAGCCTGTCGTGGTCAGGATCCCGTCCACTGAGATGGTCACCTGCCCAGCCCGGGAAGGGGGAGAGACAGGAGACAACAGGCATCAACTCCCTGGGAAGAGCCACAGGCTGGACAAAGGAGGGGCCGGGGGGCAGTGGGGGAGGGGGACCCCCATTTTTATGTCTGCTTGCCTCAGAGAAGGAACAGTGGGGGAGGAGAGAGAAGGAGGAAAAGAAGACAGCACAAGATTTGATGGTTTCAGGAGCGGGGTAAGGCCTGCCCTACATTCCTGTCCCCGGGTCAGCAGACAAGAGCCTGCGAGGAACCTGAAAAGCTCTTCAAAGTGACAGAACAGTAGTTCCCAGGAGAGAGTGGAGACTCCAGGGCAGGACCCCACTAAGGGAGTGGAGCAAGGCTAATGGCATCCTCACTTTTCTCCCCTGGATGGTAAGCTCTGTTACTGCGACACCACAGCTTCTTTAAAACTCAGGCAGAACTCACAGCCACTCCCTAGATACAGGAGATTTAGACTTACCTACAGTCCCTGCCTGTAATTGGGACACTGAGCTCTTTCCTGCTTAGCCTGGGAGGGAGGTGAAGGCAGCATTGAGGACCAAGGCTCCTCAATACTGGGAAGGCCTGGGAAGTCCTGGGACCTGGGCTACATCCCACTCTTCCCACCTGATTCCCACCACTGCCATGCGGCTTCCAAGGGCTCCCACCTCTCAAGGGCATCTCTTTACTCCTCAGGTACCCAGCATGGGTCACTTGTTCACCCACAGGAGAGGGCAGCTCTGTACCCACTCCTCAGCCCACTTTCCCTTCTTAATTTCTAGTATCTGGTCTACCAACATGGTTGTCACCCCACCACAAGGGAGCAGAGTAGGACAGAAAATCCAGCCAGAAAGCAAGATGGCAGGGAAGGGGTAGTACCAATCAGCACTGGCCTGGGGGAAGCAGAGGTGACCTCAGGGGAGGGTCAAGTATAGAAAACTATGACTGCCCCCCCAGACAAGGCCCACCTGCTCCCTGAAGAGTCTAACCAAAGGCATGGGGCAGAAGCCAAGGGCTGTGGCACCTTGATCCCATCTCTAGAGAGGTGGTGGCCCAGGGGAGTCAGTGAGGACAGGGCACTACAGGGGCCACCAGGGAGCTGGCTCTCTGTTAGCCCGACCCTGTGCTTCCACAGGCCACAGCTCACCCGACCTCTTGTTCCCTGGAGTTGCCTCAGTACCCCCATTTTAGGGAAGATATGGAGAGTGGGCCCTTCCAGGCATATCCTGTGAGGTCCCCACTGACACCAGTCCATAAGCACATACCACCAGCCATCTTCCAGCACCTGGTGTTCAGGGTTCCATCATCTCCTGGGGTGGGGGACTTCTAAGGGACACAGAAGCATCCAGGCAGGGGGAACACACCTTCTCCCCAGGACCCTGGAACCTTGTGGTGCAGGGGTGGGACTGAGCAGAGTGAGGGCTGAGAGGCCACCTCCTGGGAACCATCAAACCTTGTGCTGGAGAAGCTAGATTCAAGAACAGAAGGTGATAGATGTCTTTGTGGGAGGGGCAGTCTGAAAGTTTTTGAGTCTTGTTCTGAGTGGAAGGGTCAGTATCATTTATTTCTTCCTCCCTCCACCTTGCCCTGAGGCTGGGAAGTAGGATTCTGGATAGAAAAGGGAAGGGTCAAAGTATTAGTCACAAAAACATGCAAATGAGATTAGACCTTGCAGAGTATGGGAGAAAGGGAAGAGAGGACTAGGATGGAGGGACGGGGACACAGGGAGGGCCTGATAACTGAAAGGGCTGCTCTAGGGCAAGTATGGCTCCATCCCACTCACACCTCCACTCCTCCCAGCACTGTAGAGACCCAGAACTAAGCTACCAATTACTTCCCTACCCCAACTAGGCCATCAGCTGCAGGGCAGACACCTGGCCTGACATGCCCCCACAACCCCACCAATCCCAGCACAGCCCAGGAGACACAGCACATGGTCATTAAGGCCAACATCAAGCTGCCTTGTGACCCAGGGCCACATTGCCTATATCTCTACCTGTAAACCTGACTCCCTGAAAGCCTGTGACTGTAGTGCCAGAGCCTTAAATTCCCATGAGTGGGCCCATCTATGCTTCCATGAAGGGAAAGGGCCTGAAGCCCCTGAGATGGGTCCTCCCTCCTTGGCCTTTGAAGCCAAGGCATCACTCTCAGGCCCCCTCACCCTGCGTGTTCTCTTCCTGCCACTCCATGGGCCCAGGTCAAGGTCACTCTCCCCGTCCCTCTCTGAGGTGGAAGGACCTGACTGAGGCACGGTAAAGAGGTCCAAGAACACCTTCCTCAATTCCCTTGTGGCCTGGAACCAAATCTCACCTCTCACGGTGCCTTTACACAAACCACTCTCATTCAGTGGCCCCTGTAGGAAAAGGACCAACTCGACCACCCTCTTATGGCCCAGGGGTGGGGGAAGAGGGTAGCAGGAGGCAGGATGACATAGGAGGTACACTGAGGAAGGGAATCAGCCCAGAAGGGATGGGTGGAAGGACAAGGAGAAAGGGGAGACAGCAGTGAGTGAAGAGGAAGCCAAGAGTGGAGGGAATGGAGGAAAAGTGTCTGGGGAAGGCAAGGAGGGAGATGACTTAGATTAGTAAACCCGACTGTTCCCTCAGACAAATCAAAGTCCAGACACAAAAATGGCAGGTTCGTTAGTAAAAGCAAGAAACAGGGGAATAATTCCCCTGTCCCCCTCCACCCCAGGGGTTATTGATGCCCCTGCCCCCCAACCCCCCCATGCAGCTTCTGGAAGGGCTGGGGCCAGCGGGGGAGGTAGGGAGAAGGGGGCCGTGCGACACAGAGCAGCCGCTGCAGAGCAGACCCATGCGGGTTAGAGGAGCAGGGTGGCGGCCAAGCCCAGCAGCGCAAGTCAGAAAAGGCAGCACCAGTGAGAAGGCATGCAGGGCAGGGGGCCAGGAGCGAGATGGAGGCAGAAGAGCTATGGGGTACAGGAACAAGAAGCTTCCTTCCACCGAGGAGGAGAGGGGAACAACCATCAGATAGAGACACTTATGAGGTGAGAAAGAAAGGGAAGGGACGTCGGATCTGAGCTTCCTCACCAACAGGTGACTCCCACTCATTCCTCTGCCCATTCAACACCAATCACCAACCCCAGACACATCTGCACACACACTAGAGCCTACCAAAGGCCACCCAGGGAAGGGGGTGTCTGGGCTGTCTCCTTGCCACGCAGCATCCTGGAGACCATGGCCAGGCCCCCAAGACCCAGCTGAGGGTCTAAACCCAACCCACACCAACCTACTCAAAAGCCAGCCAGCCAAGTGGGTTCTGAGGAGGCGGCAATGAAGCAGATCATCAGCACTGCAAGAGGGCGGAGTCAGGAGCAGCAGAAGCCCCAGCCCAGCCCCACAGTGCTCCCAGGAGCCAATGGACGGCTGGAGGCTTCAGAGGGGCAGCCTGGAACCTAGATGGGTTCTCAGCTCCCTCGTCACAAAGCTCTTCTGGTTCTGCCTTGCTGGTCCCCAAGCAGAGGACCAGCAGGGTAGGGTGGGAAAACAAATCCTATCCGTAAACATCCCCACCCTGGTGGGTCCTTAGAAAGGAAGGCTAAGGACAAAAGGACTATTCTGCCATCGTCCAGAGCTTTCCCAGTTGTCTGCCATGCTCACAGGGTCACAGGCCTCCCTATTCTGGGGAGAATGCATTAGAAAGCACATGGGTTTTTTAAATTTTTGTTGGTTTGTTTGTTTGTGCCCTCAAATACAAGGCCTTTGCACTGAGCTACGTCCCCAGCCTTTTTTGAGACAGGGTCTTGGTAAGTCACTAAGTTGCCCAGGCTGGGCTGGAACTTGTGATGCTCCTGCCTCAGGCTTCCAGAGTGCTGAGATTACAGGCTATGGGGCACCATACCTGGCTCAGAAGATAGGTGTTTTTAACCTGCAGAAAATTGAATGGGTTTCCCTGAAGCCCCTGGACAGTGTATGAAAATCACATCAATGAACTTTATCTCTGTGAGAGTTCACTGTTGGCCCCAAATTCTCACAGGGAACCGTGAGCCTAATGTGGTTAAAACAATTCATCCAAGAGAGACTCACGCCTGTAACCCTAACATTCTGGGAGGCTGACGCATGAGGATCAAAAATTTGAGCTCAGGCTGGGCAATTTAGCAACTTAGCAAGACCTTATCTCAAAGTAAAAAATAAAAGAGACTGGGAAAAATTTGAAAGCCCTGGGTTCAATCCCCAGTACCAAATAAATAAATAAATATATATATAAATAAATAAATACAAGCCCATAAAAATGTTGCTTGCACCCCATCTGGGTGGAGTGGGGTGGGAATGAGAGCTGGAGACAGCGGGAAGGATGGACCTTCTGCATGGGTGAGGTGCTGCAGCCCAGCTAATTGTGGAGTTAGGCCACCTTTAGGGGGCAGAGGAGCTGACTAAACCCAGGAGCATTGGAAAGACACACCAAGAGATGAACTTGACTGACGATATTTCCAGTCCTATGGTAAATTCTGAGGTCTGGGTTTCATAAAGTTGGGGAGCACAAGAGAAAGATTTCAGGTCAGAAATCCGGTTCTCATTTAGCTTTTACCATTTTCCAGAACAATCTCATTTTACCTCTCTGGCTCTCCAGTCTATAAAAGGGGGTTAACAACTTCCATTGCTCCCCTATCTTCCAGGTTTACAACGAACAGCAAATGAGAGGTAGTGTTAGACTCCTCTGGAGCTGAGTGTGTGGGCCCCAGCAAGGAGCTTCCTCTGGGCCCCAGCACCTTCATCTATGAACTAGGAACAATCCCTACCTCCCACCTGAAATCCAGGATTCATCCAGTTTAAATGATATTTGAAATGTGAAAGCTAGACCCTGATGTATGCACAAAGAATCATTATTATTTTTGCAAGCAAACGTCCTGACCACACTCAATCCAAACCTCTCAACTGGTTGGTGGGCCTTCTGGCCTGTGCCCATGATAAGAGTCCTTACAGATGAGTGAGTAAAAATCAATCCCAACCCTATGAAACCCATGTGAGGGATGCCTTGGGAACCCCCATCTCTGTGGGTGACCCATTCTCTGATTCTGGCCTCGATCTGACAGAAATGGTCCTTAGGGCAGGTTTATAAAGGTTTACAAGGCCACCAAGAGGCATGGAGACCTGTTTTATCAGTCGGTATTGCTCATGCAGGGAAGTGTGGTCTTGAAGACTTGGAATTTAGCAGGGACTTCC
This sequence comes from Hystrix cristata, assembly GCA_004026905.1. Taxonomy (NCBI): domain Eukaryota; kingdom Metazoa; phylum Chordata; class Mammalia; order Rodentia; family Hystricidae; genus Hystrix; species Hystrix cristata. The sequence continues at coordinate 41,114 of PVJO010014155.1, forward strand.
CTTGCCAGGGCTGAAATCAGAGAGGGCTGTTGGTTTCTTAACCAACTTCATCAAGTTAGTCATCTTCCCTCCTCGCCAGCCCAACTTCTGAAGCATCCTGAGGTTTCATGCAGTTATTCTGGGACCAGTTCCCAACGAGGGATGATAACAGGGTCTCCAGTAGGGCAGGAGACACTGTGTTCTCGGGGGTTTGCTGTGGGAAGGGAATGGTTTCTTCATACACATCCCTGCCCCGGAAACACAGAGACAATCAGCTAACACTTTGTAAGGCTTAATAAAACTATAACTCTGCTGACTGAGTACAGAAGCTTTCACTTACATTGCCCTTCTTGACCGTCTTACTGATCCCGTGAAACAGGCAGCACAGGTTTATTGTCAGCTCATTTGGTAGACGAGGAAACTGAACTTTTGTAGCCACAGTCCTTGCGGTCAAGTTTCCACCCAACTGAGACTAGAAGGAAGGTTTGCTGGGTTGCTGGGTCCTAATGTGAGGACAGTGCTCCCCAGGTGGCTGGGGTATATCTAATGGGCTGATCTTGCCTCCCTTCAGTCCTCAAAAATCACAGGGTAGCTGTCTAGGGAAGGTCTGCAAAAAGAGTTCTAAATGACCAGCTCCTGAACTGTTCCCATGGCCTGGCTGGGCAGTGTGGTAGCAGCTAACTCCTAGAAGCAGCAGCTGGAGGGACACAGCCCACAGGGGCGGGTGCTGGCCCCACCTCGTAGCTGCATTTGAACGTTGAGACACCAGGGAGTAAGCACAGAGTAACTGGGGATGACTGGGGTGGCACTGGCCATGGCACTAAACTATATGGGTACAGGAAAAGGCACACGTGCAAAGGGGTTGGTCTGGCATCAGAGGTGGAACCTGCTAGGGAGGTGGGGGGCTGTCAGGCTGGGCACCCCACCTCCCACACCTCCCTCTGCTCCAGGCAGTCAGTCCCCACAGTCGGGGAGGCTGGGCAGGCCAGGGAGCTGCCCCAAGCAGCACCAGTCCCTCAGGAGCAGACACGTCCATCTGCAGGGTCCCCAGCCTAGTGTTCAATCACTCTGCATTATTAATAGGCGATGACTAACCGGCTGCTGCTGCAGAGCCGGCACAGGACAGGCATGAGGGAATCCCAGGGGATCACGTACCACAGGGCCTGCGGGTACACACTGCGAGGCAGGCAGGCAGGCAGGCAAGGAGTGAAGGGCCAGTCCAGTCCCTCCCTGCCCCTGGCCATCATGGTACCCACACTGAAGGGCAGAATCCTCATCAGGCCCACAGCCCCCATTCACACCAGCGAATACACATGTAAAGACATCAGCAGTCTCCCAAACACACAGCACGGCTTCCCACTAACACCCCTAAATGTCACACCAACATTTACACACAGTCGCACCCACACACCAACACACACCAGCTGCCTTTCCACCGACACCCACACCAGCACTCACCAGGCCCGAGCCCAGCCCAAACACAGGCACTTGGCAAGGACATGGACAGCCAAGGCTGGCCCAGCTCCACCCTGCAGGGACTGCCCTCCAACAGGGAAGGAAGCCAAGCCCGGTCCATGGCCATGCGGGAGAGGCAAGGGCACAGAGGGGAGGGGCACAGGGGAAGGAAGACAGTGTGAAACACAGTGTTAGTCAGAGCAGCGGAGCAGGGGGGACTGGACGCTATCCCTGGTGGGGGGAAAAGACCATTCATGCCATGCAAAATGTGGGGGAGACAAACAGGGAACCCTCAGGGCTACGAAGTGGGGGAAGGGATGTCACCTTTCCCCTGGCAGCCAACATGAAGCAGTCCCCAAACTGTTATAAACTGGTGATCCGAAGGCGGTCTCTGTCTCCCAAAGTCACCCTCCACCCCTCCAGGGAAGCTGCCCAGCTGACTGCCACTGGAGGTGGCATACCCAGCCCCTCCCGCAGCCTGAGGGGTCCCATCCGGAGCTGAGAGTGAGCAGAGCAGAGCATGTCATGAGATGGTGTTTTCCATGGATTTTCAGGAGACCAAGAAAGAAATCAAATCAAAGAAAAACCAAGAGAGGAGAGGGAAAAGAACAAAAGAAAGCAATCAAAATAAGCCGCTTGGCATCGGGGCTGGTCTAACCAGCGCCGATGACCACAGGGCCTGCCCCAGGTCACTCAGGCCAGGAATCTGAATTCAGAAGGCAGGGATTATAGGGCAGGACCAGGCCAAATTCCTTGATTTCCAATTGTCTTTTGGATTTGACTTGGGACCAAAAAGAAAAAAAAAATAGAAAACAAAAAAGAAAGAAAAGGGAGGGAAGGAAACTAAAGAGAGAAGCAAAATCTAAAAGATTGTCCAGGACACAAAAAACAATTGGAAGAGCAAAACAACCAAAAACCAAACAAGGAGAGGAAACAAAAGTGGGAGAATCGAACAGTTAAAAAAACCCACGGCAAACCAAACGGTAAGACAATTAGAGTGATATCTACCAGATAATGCAGTTTGTTTACCATAGCGTGTCCAATCCCTGCGTGCTTCACCGGAGAGGGGGAGGGGACGGGGTTAAAAAAAAAAAAAAACCAACAAAGACAACAACAAAAGAACAGAACGAAAAGAAAAGAAAAATAAAATGACCAACTGTGAAACTCAAGGAAGGAGGAAAATATATATCCATATATATTTGGTTGTTTGTTCAAACCCTCCCACCTCAGGTTCAGCAGAAGTATTTGGTTTAAAGAAAATTAAATTATAATGTGAGGGAAAATAAAATACACACAAAAAATTAAATCCCTTCTTGTCCCAATCCCTCCCCCGCCCCTCATGTGGATTCCTCTCCCCCTCACCCCCTCCCTGAAGAGCCGTCTGCAGAGAAGGGGAACAGTTAAAGACCTTGGTTAGTAGAGAAGAAAACAACAAAAGAACCGGACCAAGAAAGCAAAGACTTAAAAATGGCTGACATTCCGCAGATGAGACAGAAAGGTTAGTTCGGTTTTTCACTCATACCTTGCCCCACCTGTCCCTGCCCGTCCCTTGGTCCCCTGGGTTATAAGCGTGTTAGTAACACACACAGAGTCGGCAACGGGGTTTTCCAACAGAAGGGGAGAGAGGGAAGGCAGGGGTTAAGAAGCAGACCCAGTTATGCAGTATTAGTAGGTCCTGTGGGCTGAAATGGGAGGGAGTTAAAGGGAGGGGAGGGAGGGGAACAGGGCTGTGAGAAGAGGTGGGCTACTGACTCAGGGAATGGACGATGGATTTGTTAGCTGACTGGTCAACCAGATGGCTTTCCAGAGAACTGGCTAGGAAGTGAGCTGGTGCTGGCCAACTGGCTGACCAGTGGTCATGTTGGGTTAATGGGTTAACTGGTTGGTGATGGGCCAGCTGGCTGTCAGGCTAGGAGAAGAGTGGGCAAAGCCCCTTGAGATTTGAAGAACTGGCAAGAACGAGAGGTACTTTCATTTGGAGGCCAAAGTGGTTCCCAAGGAGCTGAAGAGGGGACGTGGGCATCTGCTTTTCCTGGGAATGGGAGGATAGGCAAATAGATCCAGGGAGTCACTGGGGGAGAGAGGCAGCTCCTCTCTTTCTTTCTTTCTTTTTTAAATTTTTATTTTATTTTTTATTTCCTTACTTCTCTTCCTTGAGAAAGGAAGGGTGTATCATCATAACAGGGGAAATGAAACCTTGCCCTCCATGGGCTGGCAGAGACTTCACATTCACACTGTATCCGATCATCCCAAAGCCCCCCTTCTCTTCTCCTTCTCCCATCCATAGCTGATTCCTCCTGCCCACCCACCTTGACTTTTCCAGAGCCCACATTTCCCACAAAGTCCTCATCCCTATTTTTTTATCCTCTTCTGTGAATCCATCCCTCTGAGAATGAAGCGTCCTCCACTCCACTCCTGCAAGGCCCTGGAATTGGCAAGACTACCCCAGCAGCCCAACCTTCTTCTGTGTGTACACAGAAACCCCTGAACCTCCACTTCTCATAACCAGCACCAGAAATTCACTCCCCTTACCCACAAAGAGGAGCACTGAAGCCCACCTACCTCTGAAATCCCTTACTCCTCGCTGAGCTAGAAGCCAGATCTGCCTCTGTCTCCAAAGTCCCCATTCCCAGGTGCTTCTAAATTCATTTTATCTTCCCATTGCAAGGCCAGCAGCAATGAGCACCTTCACCATTAACCTAGTCTTTGAAAAGGAGATGCTAAAGGGGCCAAGGCAGCTTTACTTAAGAGTATCAGAGATGGAGGGATACTGCTGTTTGGCAACCGTTAAATACCACTGCACATCCAAGACTGTGATTGTGAGGAGGAGAGGTATTTTAGGGACAGATCCATCAGTTAAAGAGATATTAGAACCACTGGGCACAGCACTAATTCAGTAAGACAATTAATAAAGGCCCTGTATAATTAAAAATAACAGAATTCAATATTTAGCAGCTGGAAGAAGTGCTGAATAACCAATATTAATTATTAGTGATGTAGAAGCAAGCAGTTTATGTAGCAGAAGAGTCTAATTGCAGGTGCAGTGGTTGGAGCAAGGGGATAATGTATGGCACAAGGATTAGTACTGCTGGCTGGGAGGACCATCGACATGAAGAGGCCAACAAGTCAGAACAAGGAGCACTTAGCTTCAGGGGAGCAAAACTGGCTGCACCTAACAAGGTAAGAGCTGCCTGACAGTACAGTACCAGTCGAACAAGGCAGGGGGCAAAAGGGGAGTGGAAGCAAAAGTCCGAGTACCATTCTTTTGAATTAAAACTGGTTATGGAGAATAAAATAAGAAAAAAAAAAGTTTTCAATGTTCGCAAAAAAAGTTCCATTGTTTTAGAGCAGCAAATTAAAAACAAGACTGAGAGAAGAAAAGTGATTTCAAAACATGGGCTTTCCACTAATTTGCCAAGAGACCATGTATCCTCTGAAAATCAGCAGGATGGGCATGAATGAGATGGGAACTCTCTAAATCTAGGAACTGAGGATCCAGAACCCTGTCCATGTGATCATGGTTCATGGGCAACCCGCGGTAGGATACTCAAACAGAGCTTTCACTGGCACCCATCCCTGGTGGCCTGTGACACCGCTCAGGAAAGGGAGAGAGCAGCCCAGGCCAGGTAAGATTTCAGACTAGCAAGTAGCAGTGAAGGCCTTATCCACTCGCAGAGCTCAGAATGGCAATGTCTGATGTGTTAGGACGGCACCATGGACACACAGAAGCCAGTCATTAGAACAAGTGGGAACATACCAAGGCCAAAGGACTCTGCACCAAAATACAACCTATTTCCACTGTGAGCTCTGAGGACAGCTCCAGCCCGCTCAAGAAAGCACAAATCACTAAAATCTGTGGAGCATGAACAAGAGAAGCTTGGGACAAAGAAGAGGAACCCACGGCACTCAGCCATAGAGGAACCCATTTTTCAGAGATGTGAGCAGCATGTTTGAATACTGCAGAATGACCAAGCCACGGAAGGAATGACAACCTCCTTCACATTTTGCACCAGTGACAACAACCAGGCCCTCCCTGGGAGGCAGAGAAATGGAGCAGCTTCTGAGCCACACAGACTTCCAGTTCCACCAATTCCTATCTGGATAGCCTTGAGCAAATTCTTTGACTTTCCAAGCACTCTAAGAAACACCCTGGCAGAGGATGGAGTCTTGAGAAAATTCAATGCAGGAAGTAGGACAGGCTTTCTTCTGGGCTTGTAAAGCAAACTGGAGTTTCTCCCAGCATAACGAGAGGTGGTTCGGTGCTCATATAAAGTAGTTAGATCTGCTCATTTTGGACATGAGTCCTCAGGTCTAAAATCTCACCAATTGACTTTAAGAAAGAGACTCGATGAATCAGGAAAACTATTTGAAAAACAACTATACACACTCAATAGTTGCTGGTATTAAGCTCTCAGTTTGCTCATCACCTAGAAGTAGAGGTAAGAAATAAATGCAATGACACAAAGGTAAAATATGAAGAGAGAGCTGGAATACAAGTTTCCAAGGGCTTGAAAAACATAGGAACGAAGGAAGCCAGGCTGAGGAAGGTTTTGTGAAGAAGGTGGCATTTAAGCTTGACCAGAGGGACCATGATCATGGCAGCAGCAATCCCTTCAGGGCTTATATGACAGCAGGACCGTGCTGAGGGCTTCAAGGCATTGCCTCAGCTGGCAGAAGGCTCCTTCCCATTTTGCCTATGAGGAGCTGAAGCTCAGAGAAGTTGTGTAATTTGCCTAAAGTCACTCGACTAATGGCAGAACTGAGATTTGAACCCAGTCTGTCTGACTCAAACCCCAGCTGTAGGATTTCATCAAACAGAAAGGAAGATGAATAGGTGGTACACCTAGGAGTACTTGGAAAGAAAGAGAAGAACTACGAGTGGTATCAACAGGTATGGAGAGCAGCAGATCTCGGCCCTAAAACAGGTTGTGTGCCGTAGCAGAGAGGACATGGGAGGAGAGAAGTCCTAAATACCTTTTGGACTGCATCTTTGGGAATTCATTCTTGAGGACTTCATCTTTGGAGGACTACATTTTGGCTCACTCCATCCTTGGAAATTCCATCCTTGGGGACTCAATTTTGGGTGACTGCATTCTTAAGGACTCCATTTTCGGGGACTCCATCCTTTGGAGACTCTATCCTTGGGGGAACTCCATCTTTGGAGAGTCTATCCTTGGGGGACCCCATCCTTGAGGAACTGCATCATTAAGGACTCCATCCTTGAGGGACTACGTCACTGAGGACTTATTCCTTGATGGAATCCATCTTCGGGAGATTCTATCCCTTGGGAACACTATACTTGGAAGACACCATCCTTCAGAGACTGAATCACTGAAAACTCCATCCTTGGGGATCTCACCTTTGGACACTCCATCCTTGATTGAATCCATCCTCGGGGGACTCCATTCTCGGGAATTCCGTCCCCGAGGACTCCATCACTGAGATTCTGTTCTTGAGGGATTCCATTCTTGGGGCCCAGAGGAACTCCTGAAAATCTCTGCACTGAGAAGAGGCATCATCTGAGCTGGGCAAGAGGAGGCATCATGTGATGTTTTGGTAGCCAGCTTGTCTTCCAAGTTTGGTGCTGGCTAATGATAAAATGAGTTTGCACATTCTGCTTACATGGTAGTGGGAGGCAGTTGGGAGACATACTGGGTATGGGAGGAGAGTGGGCCCAGAATTAAAAATAGGCCTCAGGGAATCCTCAGAGGTAATTGTTCCTGCCAAGATCCCCCAAGAGAACTGTCACAGCAGCTTCAAAAGCTGGATTTGAAAAGAGAGGAAGGAGAGAGAGATGTTGTCTCAATCAGACCCCCTCTGATCCTAACTGCTATGGTCGAAAAATGTCTCGATGAGGGCTGGGGATTTAGCTCAGTGGTCAGAGTGTCTGCCTTGCAAGCACAAGGCCCTGAGTTCGAGCCCCAGCACGAAAAAAATAAAAATAAAAATAAAAATGTCTAGATGGTTCTGGGGATGACAACCTAATCCAGGGGCACAAGGGGGGAAAAATTCAGCCTCCTTCCAGTCTTTGGAGCTGAACTTCAACCCACAGTTAGAGTCCCAGAAGCAAAAGGGAAGGAAAGTCCTGACAGCTGGTTCTAGAGCAGGCCCTCCCAGCAGGACATCTCCCTGGCCACTGGAATCACATGAAGAAAATAATGTAGAAGCCACAGTGATCTTGGATCATGGCCACATACCCTGAAAAGCTGGAGGTAGATATCACTTCTTATATTACCTCGCTGTTAGCTTCTGGCACACAAAACTTGAGTGAGACAGAACACTGATGCAAGCTACTGAAAGATTTTTCCAATTCCAGGATGTCATGTGGACACTGTACAAAGTTGCACTGCCAGGGTTGCTCTCCAGCAGCACTACTGATATTCGGGGTCCAATGATTCCTTGTTGTGGAGGCTGTAAACCATATGATGGTTAGCAGGATCCTGGCCTATTCCCACAAGATGCCAGTAACACCCCCAAGTTATGACAACTCCAAAGGTCTCCAGACATTGACAAATGTCTCCTGAGGGCACAGTGTGATTGAGTGACTAAGAGACATTGTAGAAACAACAGGGCCCAAGAAATTACCCTTGTACGTCTTGAAAACAGGTAGGTAAAAGGTCTGGCAAGGATGCACTTCACCAAAGGCTAGACCTTGACTGACAGCACCTCTCACTCATGGGTGTGGACTGGATTCAGGGGTCAGTAAATCCTCTAGGGGGTTGGGGATTTAGCTCAGTGGTTAGAGTGCCTGCCTAGCAAGC